>NW_023610109.1:0-181524 GCF_013339725.1 Rhipicephalus microplus
GAAAGGATGATATATACCCTGGACTGCACGGGCGTGCCTTTCCCGATAAAAGAAGGGCGCCTAAATTATCACTTATTGAATGTGCAAATGCTGTATTATCAGAATTCTCCGTTGACGCGTGCTCATATTGACAGTGACCTCGTGCCTCTACATAAGGCGACCACCGCTATGAATCTCGCCCCAACCATCGAACGCACACGCTTCGGCTGGGAATGTATAGAGCCATTAAAGGCGCATAAAACTCAAGCGCCGTTGTTGCTGTTCATCCTTATACAACCGTTACTCCTGCAGCGCTTCAACGCCGCAGCGTGGTCTCGGCCGCTGTGGCATCCTTGCAAGACACCCACCGAACAGCGCCTGCTGCCACCTACCGACCTAAGGTACACTGTGGCTATAGGCTTCATGGCGTAGCTTTATCTTCCTTTCGACGCTGAAAGCTTTTTCACGATGTCCTTGCATCGCAAAGCGCACCTTTTCTGCACACTCTGTTTTCGTTGCGCTTCGTAAAAACCCTGCAATTGCTTCCCTTGTCATCATTTCTTGTTTGTCTCAGCACCACTCGTCGCGGTGAGCTCCGACGGCCACCCACACACCCGCCACACGGGGGTCGTTTGGTTTTACTGCACGGGCCTTCTTGGCGGGCCATTCCTCGTCTTTCCCTGCTTGACCTTTTAAATTTTGAGAGCACTTCATTCCGTGCTTACTTTACGGTCACACCCAAGCCCGCAAAAATTACCCTAAAGGCTGCCACGTACCCCATATATTAACAGGGTGCCTCGCGAATTGGGAGATTCCTGCACGATGTCTTTATGCGCGTTATAGTACTGCGTTGATATTAATTTCAAGATGTGGTACCCAAAGCCGTTTTCACCCTTTTTGGCAGGCGGTAAATGGGGAAGCACGCAGTGTGTATTGATTGGAATTGGCAAAGGGACAGACCAGTGACTTGGAAAAGGGACTGACCAGTCTCGTTCCAAGTACTGTGGTTATTGGCAGTGCAGGGAAGACTACACGTACGAGGGTGGTCTGAAAAGTTTTCGGCCTGATGTAAAAAAAGCGTATGGAACCTTCAAAACTATTTTTAATTTTCAACATAGCCTCCTCTCAACTCTACACACTTGCTCGAATGATGTTCTAGAGCCAGGATTCCATGCTTGAAATCACTTTGTGGAAGTTCTGAAAAATACTCATCCATAACAGAAATCGCTTCTTCATTTGATCAGCAACGTTGTCCACCGAGAAAAATTTTGAGTTTTGGGATTAGGTGGTTGTCCGACGAAGCCAAGTCAGGAAAATAGGGTGGATGCTTCAGCAATTTGAACTTAAAATGATGCAATTTAGCCATTGCGACATGCCTTTTGTGCACTGGTGCATTGTTTTGATGAAAGATGATTTTCTTCTTCGGAAAATCTGGGCTTTTCTTGTGAACTTTGTGATCCAATTGAGTTAGAAGGTAAAAGTAATACCCCCGTTATGGTTTTGCCCTTCTTCAGATAATCTATAAGCAGAATGCCTTTAGCGTCTGAAAAAAACAGAAGCCATAACTTTCCGGGAGAAGGAACTGACTTCGCTTTCTTTGGTGCAGAAATCCCGACTTAAGTCCACTGCTTCTATTGTTGTTTTGATTCCCGTGTGTAATGGTGAATCCAAGTTTCGTTCATTGTTATAAGCCTGCTCAAAAAGTCCACTAGATTTTTGTTATATACAGCTCCAACGCATGCTGTGATCATGTGCTTGCGTTTTTGCTCAGGAGTAAGCATGCGTGGCCCCGATCTTGCACAGTGCTTGTCCACGTATAGTTTGTTATACAAAGTGTGACCTAGACGTTCCACTGAGATGCCAACAGCCTCGGAAATTTCGCACAACTTCACTCTCCTGTCTTTCAAAACCACATCGTGCACACGGTCAATCGACTCAGGAGTTGTTTCGTTTTTGGGCACCCTTCGCGTGGGTCATTTTCAATGCTCCCTCCCCCGTGCTTAAACTCAGCAGCCCATTTCTTGACTGTGGAGTATCAAGTGGAGCCTTGCGGGCAAACTTTGGTGACTTTCGTTTGGAGATAAGCCTTCTTTCAGAAATAGCTTTATTACCGCACGGTATTGACGCTTCTCCATGCCTTATGGTACTTCCCAATACACATATGCTGTGATCTACTGTCAAATCCGAACTGCTAGTCGGCACTAGATGAGTCTGAGTCTGAAATTAATCTGAGTGTATCGTATTGATCAACTGCCCCCCTACCCACCCAACCCTTCCAAAAACTTGTTGAAACTGATGATTTTTCGCACTTCTTCCAAGATCTAAAAAATTTATACACCTAATGTGTTTTGCACAGCCTCCTTTGAGCAAACGACTATGTGCTGCAATGACGTCACGTTATGACTTCATGATCATCTCATGATCACCTCACAAATTCTGACGACGTGTGATGTCATGACAAATTCATATTACATTGAGGTCATGTGACATTCTGTGTGCCGACTCCACATACATTCGCTTCATTATCGTGTCAACTTCGACCGACTTTTCTTTGTTTCGTCCGTGTTCGTACCGATGCCACCTTCAAGCAACGTATCGCCGAATATGAGCAGGTCTTACCGAATCTCGAAAACATCTTGCCTCAGGACACACATAAGGCTTTCGCCTTAATTCAAATATGAAGCTAGAAATGGGCTAGACAGGGGCTGCAGTGTCTGAACAGCAGCAGCAAGGACTGGACAGCAGGAGGCAGCGTATCAACAGAAACAGACCATGCAAGCTTGAGCTAATCCATCGTGGACGTTGGGCTGGTGATATGACATTCCTCTTCACTACATTAGCAATCGTAATCATACCAGGAGATGGTAGAAAGGTTTGAAAGCAAGAAGAAGCAGTAACGTCAATGTTTAGTATACCTGGGGGTACTGTCGGACGTTTCGCAAACTGCGGGGCAGGCGCACACCGGTCAAAATTTCTGTCACTCCTTTGCTACCATGCCTTGCGATCACGCTTTCCTATACGACCCCGTGAGCCACTCGTCTTAAAGGGAGCGCGAGCTCGCAGCCGTCGTAATACTGCTGTCTGCGCCTTATTCACTCTGCCGTCTTGTCTTGTCTTGTCTCCTAGGAGATCCCTACCCTACCCCACTTCGCGGATGTGAAAGAAAGAGCGAAATAGTCCTGGAGTTAACAATAAACATAAAGAAACATGTTTTTTCGGATATCCCTCAAAATAATGTCTGCGCACTTTAGTGCCCTGTCAATAAGCAACTTCGATGGGCATCGTGTACGACTACCGAACAGTTGCTGTCGTCAATATTAAAAAAAAGCCCAGTATCTTCACGTTTCACTGCAAAAGTCGTCGAAAGACGACAGTCTTGCGTCTGGAGAGAGTGATGTTCTGCGCGATAAGATCGGTGAATTGCATTCTGGAAGCGCAGCGTTAAGGCACGAACACACTAGCGGCGCCACGCTCTGCCGCGCGCCGCTCGCGAGACGCCGCTTCTCTCTTTCTTCCGCCGAGCGTCGAGGAATTTCTGCCGCCGACTCAATCGCTCCTTGCGCTATTTCTGCCGCCGCCGCCCAAGCAAAGCGCCAATCAGCGACGTGCGTGGTAGTCGCCATAGCAACGCACAAAGCTTGTTTTCTTTTTTTTTTTCGGCTGTCATTTTTCTCACGCCGTCGTTTTTTGAAGCACGCACCATGGACACCGAACGCTTTTTAGAGGAGATTAGACTCTACCCTTTTTATACGACAAAACGATGCCTGATTACAAAGATAAGGAAGCAAAAATGAACAGATGGGATCTTACAGGATCTATGTTTGAATTGACAGGTAAGTGGCGATTGCGTGGCTCATTGCATGTTGAGCGCGAATGAATTGTATGTTTTATTCACTCACTGGGGCAGGAACACAGGCCATGCTGAAGTTTAAAAATATTAGAGACAGGTGGATGAAGCTCGTGTCGGGAGTCGAGGCGAACACTCGGAGCGGTGCGCCAGGGAATAATGGCAAAATTAAGTGGCCCCTGTTCTCAATTATTGACAGCATGCTGAGGCAGACACCTCACTATGCGGAAAAGTAAGTGATCAATGACGTGCCGTTTCATATTGCAGCGCACGCAGGATACCTGTTTCATCCTTGAGTATCTCTGTACCTCCAAAGCGGATGGACCCAATATCTTCGCGGCGCATTTCGAGAGCGGCGACGCTGAAGCAACAGCAGACACGCCATCACGGTAACGTTGAGCGTTGCGTGGAGATCGTCGTCGCCTGCCATTGTTCGCACGATTGCACCGTAAAGTCGGAGAGCTCAGAACCAACCAACGCTTCCTAGTACAGGAGGCGTTGTCAGAACAGACGACGAAAAAGCGCGCGAAATCTCGCGGGCTGCGAGACCGCTCGAGACTGTTGTCACGTGACTCCCGCAGATGTCGCCAGCGTGCCGCTTTTCACCGCTCGGCGGCGAAGACGCGCGTCATGCCGCGGCGGCACGCTTCCCGCTAGTGTGCTCGTACCCTTAGAGAGTCTCGATCCGAGCAGCCAAGGTGAACGAACACATTGAGGCACGTTAGACACGAGCGCTATCTGGCAGTTATCTTCGAAAACGAAGGAAGGAGTGCGCGCCCGTCTTGGATGCGATAAGGTATATAACCCAAAGAAACAGGCAGGTGCCATGCCGCTTTAGCAAAGCGTTGGAAACACTTGCCTTTTTGAGCATCGTGTTGCATTGACACTGCAGCGTAATAAACGCTACGTTCCTTAGAATCACTTATGTATGCCTTCTCTAATATAAAGACACACATACAAAACTTTGACGTGTTGTTATGGTGGCTGGAAGCACTTAAAACACACTTTGCGGACATTCAAAGAAATACGTTCTATACCACGATAAAATTATATATTACTTGATAAAAACATTAAGCAGCCAAACAATTACGAATTGTTATGCGTTGCATTGTCGCATTAAAGTAGTTTTCATTATATTAAAGCTGAAGCACGCAAGTACCGAGGAGAGGAACCTTTCATTCCAATTTGGGCTCAAAAGTCGGCGGCTCACAGGCAGAATATCTTACAATATATCACGCCACTCCGCACGTGCATGACTCACCAATTCTTAGATTTACTTAGCCAACACGAGCTCACAGAAGTTACAGTTGACTTAACCACTTGACTTGCAGTCAACCTCTTGACTTACTTACAGCTACCCTCTTCACTTACAGTTACTTTCAGTCGACCCCATAAATCATCAAATGTTCCTTGAGTTCATTTGGTTAACCTCCCTGCCTTTTACTCAATCTTATTCTTTCTCTATCTCGCTCTCTTGGGTTCATTCAACATTGCGTCAACAACGGCGTCATTAGCAGCATTGTTTCTACAATATAACAAGTCCGGTGGCTGGTGCATCCTCGGGGGCTGAATGTGTGTACGTACATTCGCCGACGGCTTGTTTTTCGCGAACGGTGCTACCACCACCGCCTTGACGGGTAACCTACAAAAGCTTTGTTTAATCATTATAAAACAAGACTAAAATATCAGTCAAGAAGTATTTGCTGTCATTGCGTGCCATTAATTGTTGAACAACAGGTAATGGGACGAGCCTCATTACAAGTTGGCCGTGTCCACTGTCGTGTGTCACCACGTGGCGCGGCAACTGTATCGCGATGCCACTGTATTGCATGGCTCCTCCGCAGAGAAAGCGCAGCAAGCAACGAGGGGAGCTAGCTAAGCGGTGGCGACAATGGTTTGGCTTCGTGAATGACGCCTCTGGCAGCCTAACGACGTAGAACATCGGTTTCGGCTTCCTTTCCTTTACGGCGAATGTCATCTCTTTCGGACAATTCTTTACCGTTCGGTTTCTGTCCTTCTTTGTCTCCCTGCATCGTTCGCCGACAAAAGGCTGCTATATAGCCCTAACGGATCCTTCGGTTTGCGCCAACGGCCCATTGTGGTATACAGTCAGTCGAGCTTTACAGTTTGTCTCCCTATCACTGTCTACATAGGACTGCGCACATATTCCCCATCATGGGGGAGGCAGGTAGAATTTCTTCTCAGATGCCTCCTTCCCTCCTCTCGTTCATACATTCCAGAAGACATGCTGTCTTGTGGATGAATGAATGCAACCTAAGTGATCACGTGCTTCTCTCAATGACCTGCGTTCGACCTGCAGCTTTCCAGGAAGAAATATTGGAGGTTAGCAGTTCATGGAAGGCAGGATCAGGGGCTTTCGGCCGCCATTGTCGTTAAATATTTGTGTGTCCACAGTTCGGTCCTTTAGAAAATGACGAAAATGATTCGACTCGGTAAAAGAATGAGGTAGAAGTTGCCCTCTTTCTTAGGTGGTTATTCGCAACTTTCAGCAACGATGGCGCCGCCACATGGCAACCAGCGAAAGCCATGATGCAATAATAAAACACAACGAAGACGAAAGTCATGGTACGGTAATAGAACACAACGACGATGAAGCACGGCTTGTACGTTGCCTGGCGGGAACGTACAAGCCATGCTTCGTCGTCGCTGTGTCCCACAACCTATTGTTCCTGCGGCAACTGAAGTACGATAGATCTTGTTCGTGCAAGGTTGTGGATTCTTCGAGCTTCAATATTGGACGAATAATACAAGAAAAATCGCGTGTGCTGCGGGCTTCAACGCTTAAACTGTACCATGAAAGGCGTCATAAGCGTGCTTGGTTTTCCTTACACCTATCGACGGAAAAAGAAATGGGATATAAGACAGTACACCATGAAACTTGTCAACAATGTGGTTATCAGCGTGCACTTCTAATCCGCTGGCTTCTGAGACGGAACAGAATTGCCCTTATTTTATTTACCAAAACCGCGGTATGGTGAGAGACACGCAGTAGCGATGACCTCGGAATTAATTTTCACCGCTTGGGGTTCCTTAATGTGCTCTTAAATCTAAGCCCACCCTTGTTCTATTGCATTTAACCGTATCGAAATTCCACTGCCGTGGCCGACAATCGAGCCCACCGAACTCGGCAGCACGGCATCTATAGCGTACTGTGCTACCACGGTGAGTAATCCTGAGTCAAACACCCCTGCCATGGTGACCTAGTGGGTAAGGCACTCGGCTGCATACCCGCAGGTCGCGGAATCGAATCCCGATTGTGGTGGTGCATTTTCGATGGAGGTGAAAATGCTTGAGATCCATGTGCTTAGATTTAGGTGCACGTTAAATGACTCTAGGTGATCGGAACTTCCTGAGCCCTCCATTATGGCGTCCCTCATAATAATATCATGGTTTTGGGAAAAAGTATTATTATTATTATTAATCCACAGACAAGCAGTAGAGTGATGTTGTTTTACGTTTGGCCTATATGACAAAGTTAATAGAACTATACTTTCGCGCGTGAAAAACAGTTGACAGAGTGCTCGCTACAACAGACACATTTGAGCAGCAGCTGGGCATACGCCATGCCGTTCGTATTTGACCGCAAGCCTCTCTAGGGTGCTCAAATTTTAGCAACATGATTGATATTTGTAGTCTTATGCCTGCGTCCACATACGCAAGCAGCTATCTCGACAACATCGATATGAAGAGCGAAGATGAAAGCAACTCAGTAAGCCGGGTGGGTGATATGGATGACATGACCCGCAGTATAGCATGTTTGCCGGCGAAATGTCCTAGCATCGTGGTTCCCGATCTCTCTCCTAGCATGTAAGCCGGCGCTGTCTTGAATAAGTGGCACACTAGAGCCCGGCTTTATTTGATTAGGAATTAGTTTTCACAATAAAACAATGTAGCATCACCTTTTTCATTCCACTGTTAGCCCCACTGCCGGTAAATGCCTCGGCATCCTCGGTCAAAATGATCAGTGTGGTAAAAAAACGACCGGCAGCACAGGCGGCTCCACGTCACCTGCCTCCCGTGCTGTTGTGGGTTTATTCGGCTGCACAATCACCAGACTCAGCGGATGACAAAAATCTCCCGAGTTTGACGCAGCTGAAGGCCCGATCCGGAGACCCAGTACGATGAAACATAAGCGAACCGGCGGCTGCACCAGCGCGTCGGACGTCGAATCCGGCGCAAGATCATACCGCGTGTCGTCCACTTTATGCACTCAATCATGAACTGCCTCCTTCATGGGAATTTCAGTGCCATGGAATATTTTCCTAGCCGCATTGATCGATATGTGGGGCTTACTGTCCCAAAACCACCATATTATTATGAGAGACGCCGCAGCGGAGGGCTCCAGAAATTTAGACCATCTGGGGTTATTTAACGTGCACCCAAATCTGAGCACGCGGACCTACAGCATTTTCGCCTCCATCTAAAATGCAGCCGCCGCAGTCGGGACCCGTGACCTGCAGGTCGGCAGCCGTGTACCTTAGCCACTAGACCACCGCGGTGGGGCATTTTCCTAGCCGCAAGCGGTGGCTACTATGCAGTGACAACACCTGCAACGAAGGCTCCGCGCACGCAGGTGATCACTTCGACGACAGCGATTTCAGTTTTCTTGTGGCGCCCCGTATAGCAGCTGAAAGTTGCGAATAGGTGGCAGCCGTCACCCCTGCAGATTCGCAGATTCGTGAGATTATCGGCGGTGCTGAGGCGGTGAGTCGTCGCGCCAAATGCATATAGTCACGATGTCAAGCTATTCGTACGTGCAGCCGTGGCTGCTGCTGCCATGGCGGTAAACACGACACTGCGACTACGGCGCAGTTATAGTACTGCCGTCGAAGCCATTTGCTCTTGATACATTCCACACGTATTCAAGTCGACCAACTTGCTAATATTCCATATCAGAGAAACTGTCATGTACCACTGATGCTCTTTTCAACTCTTCTGTATTCATATTAGGTTTTTTTTTGTTCTTCTACTCTGCAGGCGCTATGCTCCTCTCGGTGACAGAACACGGCCCGCTCGTAGAACGTACGTCTTTTATTTGTGATTAGCACATTGCCATCACTCGCACTTAGTAAACAGAAAAGGTTGTGAAGTAACATGCGCCGTCACCGTTATTGTTGCTTTTGAAGCAGTCTGGGGTCATGGTTTGTGAGCAAGGGCTGAAGCACAGCTAGTCAGTCTGCCGTGAACTTAATTGCCACTGTGTCCACCCTACAGTTTCTTGTTCGTGTTGATAGAAACGCCAGCTAACTCAGCAACCATGAACCTCAGAAGCTCACTCGTCTCATATTACGCGGAAAGCGTGCAATCATATTAGACTGCTCATTGAAGCGTGGCTGGATAACTATGGGCACCGAAACGAGTGATGGAGGGTTAAAAAGATTATAAAGTGAGAGAGTACTGCATGACCGCACGTTAACTTCAACTTTGTATCACATTGGTTCGTGCCTGCTGGTCTTCATTCTTGCCTGTCCCGTCGGCGCGTGCATCGCGTCATCTGGCACATGCCTGTATGTCTGAACTGCCTGTTTTGGTACTTATATCTATTTTGTGCCTGTGCGCGCTGTCGGAACAATTCATATGAGGAAAGTCAAGAAAAGAAAGTAGTGGAAAGGAAAAAGTTAAAAGAGCGTTGTTTTTTCATGTGTATAGTTTCAGATACAAAAATAAAAAAAACAATTGAGGATTATCTACGAGGTTAAGATGGAACATTTAGGAGGAAAAGAATATTTCTTCAAGGGCATTTTTAAATATGTTCGCATACAGTGGAGTGAAGAAAGTGTTTTTCTTAAAACGCAAAACACTTGCTCTTTTAAGCCTCGAAGGCAACGGTCGCTCATTACTATCAGTCAAGTCGATTCATTCTACAAGAGAGTGTTCACGCTAATTAGCACACGTACAGATGAATACAAGCAAATGAATACCGAGTGGAAAGCAGCGTACCAAGTTTTCATTTGATCATAGTAATTACCTTCAGTAGTACAGAAAGCTGAGCTCGCTGGTAATGCATTCTAAAATAGCGCTAAAACGCACGTGTCCTTTCGGTATTTTACAATATATGTACCTTCTAGCTCGCCAAGCTTGTAATAAATTTGCAAAGCCTCAAATGCGTATCATCACCACTGTAACCAGAAATTCATGAGTGCGGTACCCTATTGGGCTTCGGAATTGCTTTTTTAAATGGACTGCAATCAACGAAGTAAAGGTGTTTGCTTTGTATAAGAGTCACAAGTTAGTTATAATGGCAACGAAATAGTTAGTCCATATACATTCGCCAAGACGACTCAAACGCGAAAGCCATGCGCATGGAATCACCTATGTCATCTACGCAGTTGATTGCCTCGATTTCACGGTTTCGTGAAGGCAAGTTGCAGTCGTAGTGGTTCTAATGACATGAAGACGCTCATTTCGGCAGCCTTTTAGGCAGCACGGCATGAAAGCTACGCAAAATACAATTTTTTATTTCAGAAAAAGTTTACTAGAGAGTGCCGACGTGGCCCATCGGCGTGCTAGAGTGGCAAGACCCTATTCCGGGACGCCAGTGGAGCTGGAAGCTGCCCGTGCGCGCTCCACCAAGGAGCGTTGTGCAGCCAAGGTAGAGCAGCCGAGCAGGTGCTCCTCCCAAGCCTCTCTAGTTGGGATAGGAAAAGGGGATGAGAAAGGGACGGGATTAACTGGGCACGATGCTACGACGTGATATGTGTCGGCGAGCACATGACAGGTCGAGCAGGTGCCATTGATTTCCGGCAAAAAGTGCCTGGCGACCGCCGGACTGATAAAGGTGTTCGTCTGCAGGCGGCGTAGCAGTCGTTCGTCCGCTTTCTCCAAACCGCGTGCGGGGTCCGGGTAAAGGCGGCGCGAAGCCCGGTAATAAGCCAAAATTTCGCGAAAGCGCGTCAGGTTGGTATTGCCAGATTCCGTCTCGGGACATGGAGGGGCAACGGCCCGGACATGAGAAGCGCGGGCAGCGGCATTTGCCGCCTCGTTGCCGGGCAGGCCCGAGTGGCCTGGGGTCCACACTATACGAATGGGATGAGGGTTAAAGCGCCAAGAGGCTGCCTGTAGTAGGCTAGCCGCCAGCGGAGCAATGGAACCCTGAAGGTACTGAGAACAGGCCGAGCGCGAGTCCGTCAGGATGGTGCGTGACGCAGGGTGAGAGGCGGCCAAAGCTATGGCAACCTCTTCAGCGTGCGTTACTGTGTCTGCTCGAAAGGAGAGGCCATCTACGTGTTTGCCCTCTGTAATCACGGCAGCCGTGAAGTGACCCGAGGGGGAGGGACCCGAAACGTCCACGTAGAAAACACCAGGACGATCGGAGTGTCGCGTATGAAGGGCCGCGGGGCGTGCTAGTCTACGGCCAGGATGGAGGTCAGGGTTCATATTACGGGGTAGAGGTTCCACCCATAGCTTTTGACGCCAGAGCTCTGGTACCGGCTGCAGAGGGTCTTGGTCAGATATCGGGTTAAGGCCAAGTCTGTGTAGAAGACGGCGCCCTGAAGGCGTCTGCGACAGTCGATTGATTTGGTTAACGCGATGAGCTTCGCGCATCTCTGCAAAGGCGTTGTGTACCCCCAGAGCCGTGAATCGGCTGTTGGAAGTTGCAATAGGTAGGTCCAGAGTGCGTTTGTATACTGAACGAAGAAGGACGTCCAGCTGGTGCTCGTGTCGACGACGCAGGTGAAGGTAAGGCAAGGCGTAGAGGACGCGACTGGTCACAAACGCGTGGGCCAATCGGAGGGACTGAGACCCGCGGAGGCCGCCGCGCTTGGTAGAAACTCGCCGTATCATGCGGCTCACCTGTTCGCTGGTGCGTCTGAGGCCTGCTATTGTGCCCTTTGGATCCAAGGACGATGTGAGGTGAAGGCCAAGAACCCGAATATTTTGCACTGACGGGATGGGCCCGGACGGAAGAAAAATTTGAGGCGGCGGTAGCGGAGAGACTGAAAGAAGAGCCGATTTAGCTGGAGAGCACTCCAGGCCGCATGAACCTGCGTAGGTGTCCACCAGAAGGGCAGCCTTTTGCAGGCGTTCTTCGATTTGCGCTAAGGAGCCGGTGTTGGTCCAGATTGTGATATCGTCCGCATATAGTGCGTGTTGTATTCCCTCGACCTCGCTTAGAAGAGAGGGGAGGTTCATCATCGCCAGGTTAAAAAGCAGAGGAGACAGAACTGCCCCTTGAGGTGTACCCCGCGTGCCTAATAAGTACGGGCCGTGTTCGGTAGAATTAAGGCGAATGAAGGCGGTGCGATGTGATAGAAAGGCGCGAATGTAGTTGAAAGTCTTCTGCCCGCAGTTTGTGGTAGACAGGTTAGTGAGTATAGTGCTGTGTTTGACGTTGTCGAACGCCCCGCGGAGATCGAGAGCGAGCACGGTTTTATTGTTATGGCGCATAGTAGTCGGCTCTATGATATCGTGTTGAAGCTGGAGCAGGACGTCCTGCGCCGACAGATGCGGGCGAAAGCCAAACATCGTGTCGGCAAAGGTGCTCCTGGCCTCCAAGTAGGCTGAAAGGCGTTCGCGAACCATGGTTTCCATGAGTTTGCCTGCGCAAGACGTAAGTGAGATGGGTCTCAGTGCCTCAATACTAACGGACTTTGCCGATTTGGGAATGAATGTCACGACCGATGTGGTCCATTCCGTTGGAAGCGGAGAACCGTCCCATATCGAATTTATAAGCTGGAGTAGCGAGAGGTGTGCTTGGTCGGGAAGATTTGCCAGGAGCGATACTGTGATTCCGTCGCGTCCAGGGGCCGTGCCCCGTCGCATTTTCGTGAGTGCAAATCGTAAATCAGAAAGCGTGTATGGGGCGTCGAGGTCGGTGTTAGGGGCGCCGGAATACGTATATGCTGGGCCTGCGGGATCAATTGTGCGGCAGATGTAGCGGTCACAAAGTTCTCGCGCGAGTTCATCCGTAGTGCCCTGAAATGCATGCAGAACACGGTGGAGCTGGCGTTGCGTTTCTCCCCTGGTGGTGGAGGGATCGAGAAGGCTTCTAAAGAGTCGCCACGCACTCTTAGAGCTCATCTGGTTTGCAGCCTTCGAACAGGTGTCTGCCCAGTTAGCATCGGAAAGTTGTGCGGAGTATGCGGCCGCCTCTGCAGTGAGCGCCTCAATGCGAGCGCGAAGCTTTCCGATTAAGTTTGTTGCGTTTCCAGCGCCTTATGAGCCCGCGGCGAGCGTGCCAAAGATGTAGGAGGTGTGGATCGATAGCAGGAGTCAAATTAGAGGTTGCAAGGGTGCGAGTGTTCGCTTGTTTTATACGAAGAGCGTATGATGCCCACGCTGCATATTCGGTCGAGGAGAGGCCGGCGGGGAATGCTTGCATTCTGAACTGAGTCCAATCGGTGAGACGGGCTTGGCCCCAGTGTTGGCGCATTTTCTGCCGCGGTGTGAACGAAATGCGGAGTAAAAAGTGATCGCTGCCTAGGTTTTCGCCTAAATTTTCCCATGTAGCATCGCGGATGTGACGGGTGAGGGAGAGGTCGGGGCATGTGTCTCGCGTGACCGAGTTGCCGGAACGTGTGGGTTGTGCCGGATCGGTAAGAAGCGTCAGGCTCAGCGAGGAAATGAGCTCCTTGAGCTCTCTGCCCCGGGCCTTCTCGTAGTGGTAACCCCAGTGAGGGCTGGGGGCATTAAAGTCCCCGACAATCACCAGTGGTTGTCGGGCCGCTATACGCAGTGCCCGATGGAAGAGATGCGCAAACGAAGCCCTCGCAAGGCGAGGGGGACAGTACACGTTTAAGATATGTATTGATGGTTGGCCCCTCCGCTGAGACAGCACTGATATCATGCAGTAGTCGTAAGGAAGATCCAGATCGAGGTCGATCTGTATCGCCGTGTAAGCTTTATGCACGAGGAGGCATGTGGTGGTGCCGCCTACATAGGAGCAGTATCCAGAAAGGGATGGAGCAGGGCCAGATTCTTGGAGCGCCAAGACGGCCGGCTGAGAGCCAAGTGAGCTGAGGAAAAGGGAAAGATGTGAACGCTTTCGCCTGTTCCCGAAGCCTCCAGGGTTCCACTGTATGATCTCGAATTTAGACGCAATGTTTGAACGGGACGTACGATTGGTAGCCATCGTGACTGTCCTAGGTTTTATATTTGGTCCTCCATGTCCCGCTCGGAATCCTCAGAGGCAGGGAGGGGCACGGAGGCCGCATTGTCCGACGACGGGGTGGTGGTAGCCACCTTACGACGACGCCGTGGAGCTGTACCCTCACTGCTCACCGAGCAGGAGCGGGAACGCGATGCCTTGAATTGAAACTGGGTGATTGCCCAGGCTTGAATAGCCTGGGTAACCTCTACTACTATGCGTTGGACCGAGAAGCTGGTGAGGAGGTGATTAATCGAAGCTTCGACGCGCGCGAGGCGTTCCTCTACGCGCGGGGTGTGCTCTTCGCTAGGGAGAGTTTGGTTAGCGGGCAAGAGAACCTGAGGTGCCCCAGGAGCCTCAAGAGCTTCTGGAGTAGATGTAGCACCGGTTCCGAGTGCTGGAGTACACATGGCTGCTTGAACCGGTGGTTTAATGGGAGTGGACTTCGCGCGAGGACTAAGCTTGGACATAGCTGGCGTAGCCGCCTGGACAGAGGAGGCAATACCGGATGGCTTTGCAGTACACTGTTGTTGGGGTTGAAGTCGCTTATTTAAGAGTTCGAGTTGTTTAGTTAAAAGAGAATTTTGCTTTTGAAGTGCCGCAACTTGCTGGCGAAGGGCCGCAAATTCGGGAGAAGGAGGATCGACAGAAGGGGGTGAGAGATGCTTAGAAGCAGCTTTCCCTGCCCAACTGCTCACCTGAGGTACCGCCGCTGGTGCTTCGAGCGGTGGGAATGCTTGAGAGTCGGCGTGGAGTGGTGGAGCCGAATGATGCAGGTTTGTGCTGCTGTCTGGCTGTGACGAACATGAGGTGGTCCCTCGAGGAGATGTTGAGGGCTGCTTGCGTTTCCGATATTTTCGGTATTTTGCCGTGCAGCCACTGGTCCCAGTCTCATGGGCGCCATGGCAGAGGAGGCACTTGGGGTGGCAGTCGTGGGCATCTAGACCTGCAGGTGCGGGGGTTCCACATTTGGCACACGGGGTTGGAGCGGAGTGAGGGCACTGAGGTGGTCGATGACCGATGGTACCGCACTTGGTGCATACAGGGACCGTTTTCTTATAGGCGCGGATATACGTCGCCACGCAGTGGTAGAAGAGGAAGCGGGGTAACTTCGTGCCCTCGAAAGTCACCACCGCCGCCGCGGAATCTCCGAGTTTGCGGACCGCAAGGATAGTACCTTGAGGCCAATACAGTTCAGACTTTATCTTTTCCGGGCTTTCAGCAGGGTTTACATTGATGACGCCCTTGCATGTATCCCCTGGTGCCTTGGCGTGGCCTCGAACGGGCAGCTGCTGATCCCCCACTTGCAGCTGGAAGTCCCCGAGGAGTCGCTGTGCCATAGGCAAAATGGTGGTGCTACAGACCAAGATGTTCTGTTCCCAGATTGGCCACACTTGAATTTGCGTGGTAGTCCGGTCGCCGAGGTAGCTGCGGATGGCGTCGCCCGCGCGATCGGCCGGGACAAATGTGCGTAGCTCGCAGGGAACGCGAGGTTTCAGCACTACGATGTAGTCGTCGCGAGAGAGGCGAGGAGTTTGACGCGGACGCCACTTGCGTTGCTTCGCTGGCTGCGAGGACGGAGCAGAGGTAGGCACACCGCCGGAGGGATGGCGCGCCGGCGTTCCTTGCAAGGCTGGGGAATGGTGGCCCGCCGTGGCGTCTCGTTGTTGTTGAGACGCAGACTTCGATTTCGCTTGCTTGCGTTGCCACAGTTTCACCATGTCGTCGAGGTATTCATCTTCTGATGGCATAGTGTTTTCGGAGGATGAAATCTCCATGAACAGCATTTGGCTTGAGGTAGGATCATAGCCCGTAACCACGTTAGCGGCCGCCATCGCCGGGCTGAGAGCCCTTAGCGAGGCGGCGTTGTAGCCGGGAGTGAAGGACGTCCCTCAAGTTGTCAAAACTGGACCCACCTGGACGAAGGTGTTGTCTAGGCGAAGCGGAGAACTTGGCGGTGACAATAAATCCAAGTTTCAGGGGTACCAAGGTGGATGTCCGCAGAAATAGCAGAAAATCTACGGAGGCGATGTGGAGTGCGTCCGTCACCATCGAGCGCTCGCAGCGCCCCCCCACACTGAGGAGGATGCGGACCATATAATTGGTTAACGGGGTGTTAAAGGTGCGACCTTACTTGGGTCGATGGCTAAATTGGTTAACGTGGTTGTGAAATGGGGTGTTAAATTGCGACTTACTTGGGTCGATGCTAAATTGGTTAACGTGGTTTGTAGGAGGGGGTGTTTAAATGAGTGAACACGTACACACGTAGTCGAAAGGGCGGCGCTGGTCGAAGGGACGTCGATCATTGTGTTTGTGGATTCGTTGGAATTCATTTCACCGCGACCTTGGACGGTCGACGCGCCGTACAACCAACCGACGAGCGGCAACTGAGCGAGCGAGCGCCGACCTTGAGTAGATATACAGCACGACGGTGCATGCACTGTCAGCTGTTGAATGTTCTCGAAGCGCGACGCCACATGCGCGTCCACTGGAGAATCAGGAGAATTGTAGATGTCGAACGCGGTGTGTAGAGGAGGAAGGGTGCACAGATGGTGGAGGAGTGAAGCGCGCGCGGTGTGTAGAGGAGGAAGGGATGCACAGATGGTGGAAGAGTGGGCGACGGCGCGACGGCGCATGCGCGCGCGTCAGCTGTCGAATGTTTGAGAAGCGGTGCGGACGGCGCGGACGGCGCGGACGGCGCACTACAAGGCGCGAGTATAAGATACTCCGCATCTAAAAGTTAGAAAGTGAGAGAGTACTGCATCACCGCGTGTTAACTGCAAATTTGTATCACATTGATTCGTGCCTGCTGGTCTTCATTCTTGCCTGTTTCGTCGGCGCGTGCATCGCGTTGTCTCGCACATGCCTGTATGTCTGAACTGTCTCTTTTGGCACTTTATCTATTTTGTGCCTCTGCGCACTGTCAGAACAATTCATGTGAGTAAAGTCAGGAAAAGAATGTAGTGGAGACGAAAAATTAAAACTGCGTTCTTTCATGTGTATAGTTTCAAATGAAAAAAGTTAAAAAAACAATTGAGGATTATCTACGAGGTTAAGATGGAACATTTAGGAGGAAAAGAATGTTTATTTAAGAGCATATATTTAAAGGCGTTCGCATACAGTGGAGTGAAGAAAGTGTTTTTCTTAAAAAGCAAAGCACTTGCTCTTTTCAGCCTCGAAGGAAATGGTCGCTCATTACTATCAGTCAAGTCGATTCATTCTACGAGAGAGTGTTCACGCAAATTACCGCACGTACAGATGAATACAAGCAAGGCAATACCGAGTGGAAAGCAGCGTACCACGTTTTTATTTTATCATAGTAATTACCTTCAGTAGTACAGAAAGCTGAGCTCGCTAATAATGCATTCTAAAATAGTGCTAAAACCCACGTGTCCTTTCGGTATTTTACAATGTAATTACCTTTTAGCTCACCAAGCTTGTAGTAACCTTGCAAAGCGCCAAATGCGTATTATCACCATTTTCACTAGAAATTTTCGAGTACGGTACCTCATCGAACTTCACAATTGCTTTTTTAAATGGACTGCAATCAACGAAGTAAAGGTGTTTGCTTTGTATAAGAGTCACCAGTTAGTTATATAGGCAACGAAACAGTTAGTCCATTATACATTCGCCAAGACGACTCAAACACGAAAGCCATGTGCATGGAATCACCTATGTCATATACGTTATTTATTGCCTCGATTCCACGCTTTCGTGAAGGCAAGGTGTGGTTGTAGTGGTCCTAATGAAATGAAGACGCTCATTTCTGCAGCCTCATTTCTGCAGTCTCATTTCTGCAGCCATTCACTTGCTCAACTTCGTTGAGCAGGTGAACGACGATTTTTCCCTCATAACTGTAGCTTCATAACACGTGTTCTTTATGCACCAAGCTCCCGCGAATCATAGTCCGCTATAGGAAGAAGAGGAGAAGAACCAATAGGATAGTCAACCAAGACTGAAGCCAGTTCGCTAACCCACACTGAGGAAAGCGAAACGCAGAAGTGCCGAGGGCGCCTAATTGATTTGACCATAAAAAGCGCCATCGTCCGTTTCACTCACCTCTGCCAAGTTCCTCGATCTGTATTCTTCTTCCGTGTAGTTCTAAGCAAGGCATCTGTTGTGCGACAAAAGCATGCTTTAGAACCACTATCGTGTGTATGTGTGTGAGGGGGAGGGGGACTTTTTTCACCCTAACTCTCGTTAACCAAATATGAATAGTATGCAGCATCATACAACTTTCGCGTGAAGTTTTTTCTTCTTTTTAATGCACCTTACACAACCTGCCTCTGCGCTTTAATATGAATGCCCTGAACGTATCTCGGAATGGTTCGAGGCGGTGACGAGACGAGCTGCAGTTGCGTGATGGGTGAGTCAGCTTTGATGCGATCCGGCTGCGACTACGAGGAATCATGGTAAAGAAAGAAAGAAAGAAAGAAAGAGAGAAAGAAAGAAAGAAAGAAAGAAAGAAAAAAAAGAAAGAAAGAAGGAAAGAAAGAAAGAAAGAAAGAAAGAAAGAAAGAAAGAAAGAAAGAAAGAAAGAAAGAAAGAAAGAAAGACGTGGGAGCAGGTGGCAAAGCCTTGGGCCAGCCAGCCAGAGCAGGTGAACGACGCTGCTTTCCCAACTGGTCATGGTGCCGGTCGCCGGTGATCTGTCAGCGTGAGATGGATGGTCGCGTAAGCGTACGTGTGAACTCGTTAAAAGCACAATCGCAGCGCCTTGAAGTGCCTTGCCACAGCGACTACTAAAGGAGCAGGATTTTAGCCATTCGCCTCTAGCGCCTGCGTGCACTGACAAAGTTCGCGGCATCCTTTAGGTGTCGCGTTTCGTTAACAGTTTACCTGTTTTTCTTGGGCTATTTGAAGGGAGTTTTGATGCAGGGAGTTTTGATGCTGCGCACGCAGCGATTGGAGCCTAAAAAGAAACTATAAGAAAGAAAAAAACATAAGTAAGAAATGTAGTTATGCAGAAATATGTATACTTTTTCTTTTACCAGCAAATGGGACTCTAGAATTATTCTGATGATTCTTTTGTTCGAATTAGGACACAATAATTCTTCTGAAAAGAAAAAAAAAATGAAAAAGAAAAGCATGCTGTGTGGGAGCTTTTCCACCCGACTATTGCTTCCTGTATGAGATTTTAAGCGACTAACTGCTCCTCGCGTTTCTGAGTTCGAGGGGTTGATTACCGAACTAGCTGAACGCATTTCCTAAAAAGGTCAAGGTGGTGAAGTGGAACTGTTGAACGTTTGCTGGACTTCGTCTTGCAGCAAAGTGGATGCAGCCCTCGTGGAGCCAAACAGGGTCGAAGGAACGGAGTTGAGACATATTGATTATTCTCGTGATGGCTGAATATCCCATAGACGCTATCGCCAGAGTTCCCTCCAGAGCGTTTAGAGAAGACTATATATTTTAAAGGTATCGGCAACCAGTTCTTCTTCGTGCGAAACTTCTCAGGTGGGTATAACACACGGAAATCGGTCAAGTCCCACTACAGTCTACGGAGGGTGCCAGTGTCAAATGAACATGAGATAAAAAAAGAGAAGAAACGAGATAAAAGGGAAGTCGTAGTAAATAGACAGAAATAAAGAGAGATAAAAAGGAAACTACATAAATGGAAAAAAAGGAAACAATGAAAAAACGAAAGAGACATGGAGAATAAGGAAAAAATAGATAAGACAGAAAGCCATGGAGAGAGATAAAGAAAGCAATAGAAAAATAAAGAGCAAGGCAAAAAAAGAAAAATAGAAATTCAGAGAAACCTTGAAAGAGAGAGGGAGGGAAAGAAACGTTTATTTCAACGCAGTGTTGCGAGCGATGCCAGCCTAGGTGGCATGATTCCCTAGTCCAAGAACCATGTTGTTTCGACTGCCCTTTCGGCACTTGCGACGATTTGTCGCTGGTCTTCCAGGTCCTCAAGAATGAACTTAGTCTTCCGCGTTTCGGTTGTGTGTCATCGTTCGTTTTTGGTGCTTGGTTGATGTCCCGCTCCGATTGGAAAGAGAGAGATAGAGAAATAAACCTTTATTTGAACACAGTGTTGCGAGCTATGCCCGCCTAGGGGGCATGGTTCCCTAGTCCAGGAGCCATCTGGTTTCAACTACCCTCTCAGCACTTGCGACGACTTGTCGCTGGTCTTCCAGGTCCTCGAGAATGAACTTAGCCTTCCGCGTTTCCGCATGACACTGGTATCCCTGGAGCAATAAAGATTGAGAAAGAGAAAGACGTAAAAGAGGTAAATTGATATATAGAGAGACAAAAAATAGAAACGTATAGATAAAATGAATACAAGATCAAAGAAAAAAAATAGGCAGAAGAAAGAAATAAAAAGAGGCCTGACGCCTGACGAAGAGCGCTGACGACCGCACGTCATCCTGGCCACCTGATAATGATGAAGACAAAGACAGGCCACCTAGCCGCACTCTTAGTCTAGGCTTGGGCTTCACTTCAAAGCTGACGCAATTTTCTTCGCCTTGCAGCGTTAGTAGACCGAACACGTGTCTAAGGAGCCTGTCTATCCTCACTTCAGCTTTTCATTTTATTCCTTCTCTCTGCATCTGCACCAAAATGCAGCCTGGTGCACTACAATGGCCAGATCTTTTTTTTTTTGTCAAACCAGCGCAAAAATTCAGCCACCTCTACCTCCATCCTAAAGAACGTGTGCGGAGACTCACGAACACACGCGTGATGTACGCGAGAAAACACGGCAATGGCTCCCTCAGGTCTCTTGGCAATTAGCGCACTCCATCACGATTGCCCCCATTGTCGCTTTGATGGACTTGCGGTGCATTGACGTTGTCCGCACACATGGCTCTTGTTGTTGGACAGCGCTGCTCTAGTTGTAATTGAACATTCGCGAAAATAAGGCTTGTAGAGGCAGACGCAGATTAGCATACCCCCATGCCACGATGTCTTCATTTTCGTCTCCTTTGTTGGCGCGTGCCTACTACTCAGTGCCATCGCGAAAGGAAAGCAAAGGCACGCAGCCAGTTGAGCACAATTATTTTCTCTGTGATACAACGCGTAGGACTCATAGCGTCAATCAATATTTGAAGAGCGCTTTCCTGTAATCGAAGAACCTCTTCCACCTTCTGTCCCGTTTTGCCGCGTTGATGCCTCGTAGAAAAATGTGCGTGTGCACATGAAGCAGCGTCCACTCTTATTTGCTCTTTAAAAAAAAAGGAGCGTGCGAGTAACCGCCAGTTGCTTAGCACAGCAGAATACGCATGGAAGAGAAAGAGGAGGAGAAGGTAGAGAAGAAATTAAAGACAGGGAAGTCAACCAGACGCTCGTCCGGTTCGCTACCCTGCACTGGGGGAAGAGGACGAGGCTGTTAAAAAAGAGGGGAGAAGTAAGAGAGCACCATGTGAGAACATGTGCGCCTGTCCATTACGGGCTTGCTTACAAGCGGGCACTTACTCTGGTCGACTTTGAAAAGCCTAGCAATGCCCGAGTCACTTTAAAAAAAATGTCAGCATATCCACGGAGTGAATGATGGAGAGTGGGGCGAAGCATTCATCCGTCCATGCGTCCGTCTGTGTGACCGTCCATGCGTCTGTTCGTGCACCAATTCCTGCGTCCGTTCATGCATCCGCCCCTGCGTCCATTCATGCGTCCATCCATGCATCTGTCTGTGTGTCCGTTCGTCCATCTACTCAACACTCCAAGTCCCACCATCTCGCATGTTTTTATCATATATTCCCCATATAGAAGCACCGCCATTCAGTGGACATTCCAAGGACTAAACAAGAGGTGGCACACGCACACTTTCTTACGGCTTGCGCTTCGGGTCTACTTCCCACCTTCAACCACCTTGAGTTCATGGTATATACTAGTTCACTGTATTCATGGCACTGCGGCCCAATGCTCGCTAAACCTTTCTAAAACCAAGGAGGTTACGCCCAGCGAGTATAACGTAGCAACCTTTTCCTGTCAGATAGTGCTCAATGCACATGCCAATGGCTGCTAATGTGAAATGAGAAACAGGAGGATTCAGCTTTTAATTTCTTATGGCTTGCGCTACGCATCTGCTTCCCCCCTTTAACCACCTCGAATTCATTCATGGTATATACTAGTTCATTGTATTCATGGCCCTGCGGTTCAACGCTCGCTAAACCTTTCTAAAAATAAGGAGGTTACACCCAGCGAGTATATTGTAGCAACCCTTTCTTGTCCGATAATGCTTAATGTACATGCCAATGGCTGCTAATGGGGATCGCAGCGTGCGCATTGACTAAAAGCCGAATGCTCCTGTCTCTCATTCCCCATTAGCAGTCATTGGCATGTACATTGAGCACTATTTTTTTATTGTTAAACAACGCACAGAAGAAATCTCTCACCGGCACCACCTTGGAGGTCAAATGTTATACCTGTTTCGGGTATGTGCCACTGGTGGTTACGTACTACGAGGGACGCCCAAGCCACGCCATAAGGAGCTTCGCCCCTAAAATCCTCATGTGTGTTCTCGTCGCTCCTGGTTGGATACACCTGTGGCACATACCCGCATACCAGCGGCACATATCCACCCTTGGGTACGTGCCTCTGCGTGACGTGAAGTCTTTGGTGACGTACGTGGCGGGATTGGGACATTATTCGTATCTCGACCAGCGTGTCAGATTCGTCGAACCGTCTTACCCTCCCATACTAATTTTGGTTCACGCCAAGTTAAGGGGGTGATCACGGGAGAACCCAGACGTAAGCGGATAGATAGATAGATAGATAGATAGATAGATAGATAGATAGATAGATAGATAGATAGATAGATAGATAGATAGATAGATAGATAGATACCAATAGTGCCAAAAAAATGCTTCGCACTTGAAGCGAACGTTGTGTTTGCATCACCATGCGAGCCACTCATGCCTTTCTTTCCTCTTGCGCACGTATTGCATTTGTCGCTCTTATGGAAGACGATTAAAAAAAAAAGAAGGAAATGAAAGCGAATGTGAGGTAAGTCGCCTTTGTTTGTGCATGCATGGAAAATTCTCGACGCCTTTGGCTTGCTTGCCGCAGCACATCGTTGTTGTAGTCATCTTTAAATCTGCGGTGGCGGCGAAGACAGCGTGGACAGCGCGTAATTGGATTTCCGTGACCGTTCCGTTGCTTTCTCGCGATCGATACAGATTTGGTGAGAGTGCCGAAAGCAGAAAAGAGGGAGAGACCTGGACATTCGCAGGCACTCACGAATACGTCGTCATGTTCTGCAGGAGCAGCTGCGAACGCGCGCAGTCAAGCATAAAGTAAAAAAAAAAACGCTGGTAGATGAAACAGTGCTGCACTCCGTGAGATGTTGGTAAAGGGTATTTGGGGAGAACCATGGAAAGCTGTCAGAATGACTGAAGTGTAAAAAGGCCCGCGTTGCTCGAGAGAAAACAACGGTAAGTAAGGTGGGAGGTGCAGTTGGACATACTATGTAAATTTCGATATAATATACTTTTTCAATGCTTTAGTCACTTCTAAAGCTGTGACATCGGCTAGTAGTATAAGAGTAGCAACACATTCCCCAAGCACGAAAACCGGTTGGACAGCTTGTTCACCTATTACGTTTCCTGCTGATACTTTTTATTCCAAAAATAGCTGCAAGATAGAAATATTTATGGCAGGTCTACGCCACTGCATACCCTCATATATTTTCACCGTGTTGCTTTCGCACATTCAATTCAATTTGATTATTTTATTTTATTTTTAGTAATAAAGCAGCATATACTTCACACGCAGATACACAGTTTGACTGGGAAAAGCCTTTTGTAAAAATACAAACCATAATGTTACGTAGAGAGACAGAGACTGCAGAAATATTAACTGAAATACATCCAGTTCTCCAACATGTTTAGAGAAAGTTTGTCGCCTAATGTGAATTGGCAAGACTGGGAGGTCCTGCTTTCATCTGGCGACCCGGCGTTGCAGCTTACCGCGGTGACTTGGGCAGTTGATGTCGTCGCGGCGAGAGGCATGACTGCGTAGACGTGGTGTGGGTCTGCGTGGTGGCGCTGTGACCCCGAGGGGCCCAAACACGCTTGCTTATAAAGTTTTTCTATGAGTCTGTCTGAGCGGAGCTTCGGGGACTGGTAATAACAAGTGAGTTTGATGTTTCGGCTATCCCCAGTTGTAACAATGTAACAGTCGCGACACATTGCCACAGAAACCGCCAACGCTCGAGTTCTACGCACACCTTTTTGTGCATTGCAGCTGCGTTGCAGCTTTTTGTGCATTGGACCTAGCGAAACGCCGAGAGCCCCATTACAAGTGGGGCCAGCCGATGTGCACGTGCCAGTCCTGCATGTGCACGAGCTTCTTACGAGGAGCTCGCGCACGTGATTTAGGTTAGAAGCCAGTGGCTTTTGATATCGACAAACTCTGCGCCCGCTCTTGTGAATGCAAAGCATTTTTCAGTGAACTTCGCCTATTTTGAGCGTATCTATCTATCTATCTATCTATCTATCTATCTATCTATCTATCTATCTATCTATCTATCTATCTATCTATCTATCTATCTATCTATCTATCTATCTATCTATCTATCTATCTATCTATCAAGCCGCCTACAACTTTTAGCATGGTATCGATACCAAACTTAATATGACATAACATGATTGCATGAAGAACATATTTGACTAGTCATACATGAAAATCATGACATTTATGCCATAAATGTCACGATTTATATTTCATGATCCTGCAGCTCTTACGGTGGTTTTGTTCGCATGGCATGTTGCAAAGCTGGTAACGTATGACATGATTGCATGGCGAACACAAGCGACAGACCCTAACGTGAAAATTAAGACATGCGTGTCATGTAACAACATAACTACATGCCACGCTCATGATGCGCTCACGGCCGTTTCCATAACATTACATGTACCAAGTTTGGTATTACACTACGTGAATGGATGACGAAGGTATGTGACTGGTGCAAACATGATAATCATGAGATGCATGTCATGTAACAACATGACTACATGTCATGCTGATGATGCGCTGGTTGCTGTTTCGTTAGCTTCACTTACACCAAATTTGGTATTACGGGACGTGACTGGATGACGAAGGTATGATACTGGTGCAAACTATTGCGAAAGACGGACCGATCCCGCCGAAGCCACCACTGTTGCGAAAGACGGCGACGCCGACACGGCCCCGTAGGCGCCACTGCTTTCAACTCCACCGGGAAGGTCACCAGCCGTTTGGTAGCGTATGTTTCTCAGCCCGCGACTGCTTCTGCGCAGAGCTGATAAGACGAGCGGACGAGACGACTGTGAGTTAAACAAGGTTTATGTACAGCATATATACAGAGGCGTTACAATTTCGGCACTGGGGCCGACAGAGACTCGAAGAGCCGAGCTCTCCTCTCTAATAGATAGGTCAACTTTTCGCCTAAGACCGCTGACTCACACACATGTCAGCTCTCCGACATGGGGACTCCTCTCTCGTAGGACCGCCGATCGCGACGCGCCGCAGGGCTTCTTTTATTTACACCGGGTCCAACCAAAATGTCCAATCAGAAGCGCCGCTGGTCGTCAGGGCAGATTCCTCCAATGGGGGTCGCCGCGCCATGCGTCAGACCACCAGACACGAGGACGCCGGCTCGCTGTCACGTGCGCAGCTGACTCAATGCACGTGGGCCAGAGAGACGCCGCGCGTGTTCACGCCGTCGAGTTGATCGCGCCAGGCGGACTGCGGGCTGGCCTTGACCCAGATTGCCTTTTTCAGAGGCACGGACGTTTGACGAGGACTCGCTGGCATAACAGCACCCCCGCCGCCAGACAATGCACCGGAAAGACGAGCTGCTTCCACGGGGCTCGGATGTCAGGTGCGCTCGTTCGCCAGGTCCCTCCAGGTTCGCCTCCAGGGCCATGGGGAGAATACAGCTCCAGATTGTTCCGGGAACACGTCCCATTTTTGACGACGGATCCCAGCTCCACTGGCTTGTCGCCACAACTTGTCGACCAGCTTCACTCGTCTCTTCTGACCATCTTCGGTTTCAGCACTTGTCGATGGTTCTGCAACTTGCTAAGAACGGTTCGAAAACAGACAACACACGACACAAGCAAGTGCCCTCGGTCACCCGACAGAACACCAGACAAAGTATAGTACAACATATACCTATCTACGTGTTTATCGGAATTTTGTTCCCTCTACATCAAGAGGCACATGTGGGACAAAAGACCCTTAAAATGACAACTCAATTTTTTCCCCACGTACAACAACGTAACGGATTAGAATACCACATAAAGTTGGCCCCTTGAGATCACTCTGAACGAGAGCGCTCAGCCCAGGTCGTGATGAGGTCAAAATTTTGCCCCGAATCGCCAGCGAGAAACCGAAAGGTTGAGAAGTTACTAGCTGGAACGCACTGCTCAATGCACCTGCATTAGCGTTTACCTTTCCTTTATTTTTTTTTATAGCGAACGTCAAAGTTGCGCTGTGGAGCAACATGCTCCACTTCAGTAACCGGCCACTTTTAGGCGACGATACCTATGCGGCACCAAGAGCGGCTCACACTTTCGACGTTGCACATGGGAACAACGATTCGGCTTGCTATGGATTGACTCCTCACCGCTTAGCTCGATATCGTGTTCGATCACCCTCGTGTTTCCGGGGCGGTCCGAAAACACGTCTTCAAACTCGGAACCAATCTTTCTCAGGTCCTCTTTCTCAGGTCCTCCTTCACTGAAGCTAGGCTCTAGGCTTATCTGCTCCCGGATTACTTTCGATCCCCCTTCAATTAACTCACTAGAACTCAAATTTTCTGCTTCCTCTTCCACTGAAGCATTCAACAACAGATTTACGACCGCTTGATGTTGAACGTATGGTTTCATCAAGTTGTAAATTTTGTCCGGCCGCCTTCCTAATTTCACTTCATAATTTGAATCGCAAGGCTTCGATAATACTGTGGCGGGCTCTTCCCAATCAACCTCAAGCTTGTTCCTTTTGGACGGCTGCAGCAGCATTATCTGATTATCAACTTCAAAAGTGCGCTTCTTCCCCGATTTCTCGTAGCGCTCCTTCGACAGCACTTGTGCCGCGTTTGTCTGGCTTTCCACTAGCGCTTCAATTTGGCTTTCCACTAGCGCTTCAATCGAGAGATCCTCACGCTGCTCTCGAATGAGCGTCTCTCGATCAACTCTCGGCAGCTCGCTCAAACTTTCCGCTACAGGCGAGAGCGTTGCAACCCCCTCCCTCTGACTCAATGGCGCCATGTCGTCTTCCCTTTCTACGAAAACCGCGCCGGCCGGTTCGGCGACGGGCCGCTCGCGTGACTGCTCACATGACTCATGCGGAAACTTTCCTTTCTGGGGTTCCGTCGACCCGCCGACAAGGTCACTTGAGAGTTCACCGCATGGAACCAGATCAAGCTGCCGCGATAGCTTCCGCGCTTGCGATCGCGTGAGAGCCATGCACGCTAAGTTGGGGAAGAACGATTTGCCCTGCTCTTTGAGAAGCTGCTCCGAGTTGTTGGAGAAAAGATAAGAAAAACGATCATTTAGCGCGGCAGACACAGCCGCTTCGGTGCGAAGCTTACCGAACAGGCCTTTAATGACAACCGTGGCGATTGGTAAGCGAACACTCTGCTCCTCGGCGACCTGCCTGATCCACGCGCATTCTCCTGTGAAGTCATCCGGAGACACCAATGAAGGATGGACAACGTCCATGGTTGCCGCTGAGTCTCTAAGTGCTCGGCACGTTTTCTCATTTACCCTAATTTCTTGGAGATACGGCTCCAACAACCGAATGTTTTTTTCTGATTCTCGGATCGTTGCGAAAGCAAACTTTTCCTGACAGTTTCTCGCGATGTGCCCTTCCTTTTTGCAGTTGTAGCAGATTAGCGGCTTCCGTTTGTTTTCCGGTTCTAATGCCTGTGTGGTAGAAACCTCACTCGATTTCTCCGCTTCTGTTTGCCCTTCCCCTACACTGTCCTTCGTAAGAGACGGGTCCTTTTTGAAATTACGGTGCGGAACGGGTTTCCGTTGATCAGGTTTCTTTGAAAAGCCCTCTTTTCTTTCATCCTTTTCAACGCGCACTGCCCTGCTATGCAACTTTCGGCGAGTATAATACTCCTCAGCTAACTCTACTGCCTTGTTTCGCTGTACTTCACCAAGTTTGTCCTGCAGCCAAAGTTTGACATCCTCCTCGATGCAGCGGTAGAATTGCTCCAATGCAACGCATTCCACCACTTTATCGCGGTCGTCATAAACACCTTCGCCCTTGAGCCATTCAATCAAATCGGCTTTAAGACGAAACGCGAAGTCAACGTGTGACTCATTCCCCTTTTTAGCATACCGGAACCTTTGCCTGAAAGCCTCGGGTGACAACTTATAACGTCTCAAGAGCACTTCCTTAACCTCGTCATAGCTCTCAAACGCCTCCCTCGACAAGCAAGTTATCGCGTCGGACACTTCGCCGGGAAGAAGAGCTAGCAGGTTCCGCGCCCAAAGAGACCGCTCCAAAGCATTTCGCTCACAGACGCGTTCAAACTTGACGAGATACTTCGCCATGTCCTCGCCTACTACGAACGGTGGCAGTTGGTCCCGAATTCTAAAACCGCTGACCTGAATCGTCGGAGAAGCTACGCTAGGCGCCTGCGAACACTGTAGAATTGCCAATTCTATTCGTTTCAACTCGAGGCGCTCCTGTCTCTCGGCTACCTCACGTTCACGAACTTCTCGCAATTCGGCCTCCTCGCGGCGTGCTTTGATATCCGCCCAGGCCTCATCGACTTCCTCAGCCGACACTCCCTCATCCTTCATGATCTCAAGGATCGCTTGCTTTCGTTTCGCACGGCCCAAAGTAATGCCGAGTTCCTCACAAATTTCGATGAGTTCCTTCACTTTAAGGTTCTCCATCGTTCACACTAGCCTCTTGCTGTTTGCCCCTGTTAACAATTTACTTGCCGTACCCACTATAAGTCAACTAGCAAGACGCGCAAGCAATTTTTCACTCTCCCGTGTTTACCCCCTCCGCATTAACTTTGGTTTCAAAGCACTTCGACTTTGCTTGAAACGATCAAAGCTCACTCTAATGCTTCACACAGCCCTTCTCTAAACTACTACAACCTGAGCTAGAGTAGTCTGGTGAACTGAGGGGAAAACATCAGGCACTCACCGCATCGATGTCGCTGACGCCGGCCGATCCCGCAGCTGCCAACCACT
Organism: Rhipicephalus microplus; assembly: GCF_013339725.1. Taxonomy (NCBI): domain Eukaryota; kingdom Metazoa; phylum Arthropoda; class Arachnida; order Ixodida; family Ixodidae; genus Rhipicephalus; species Rhipicephalus microplus. The sequence goes on from NW_023610109.1 coordinate 29,078, forward strand.
GTTGCGAAAGACGGACTGATCCCGCCGAAGCCACCACTGTTGCGAAAGACGGCGACGCCGACACGGCCCCGTAGGCGCCGCTGCTTTCAACTCCGCCGGGAAGGTCACCAGCCGTTTGGTAGCGTATGTTTCTCAGCCCGCGACTGCTTCTGCGCAGAGCTGATAAGACGAGCGGACGAGACGACGGTGAGTTAAACAAGGTTTATGTACAGCATATATGCAGAGGCGTTACAATTTCGGCACTGGGGCCGACAGAGACTCGAAGAGCCGAGCTCTCCTCTCTAAGACATAGGTCAACTTTTCGCCTAAGACCGCTGACTCACACACATGTCGGCTCTCCGACATGGGGACTCCTCTCTCGTAGGACCGCCGATCGCGACGCGCCGCAGGGCTTTTATTTACACCGGGTCCAACCAAAATGTCCAATCAGAAGCGCCGCTGGTCGTCAGGGCAGATTCCTCCAATGGGGGTCGCCGCGCCATGCGTCAGACCACCAGACACGAGGACGCCGGCTCGCTGTCTTGTGCGCAGCTGACTCAATGCACGTGGGCCAGAGAGACGCCGCGCGTGTTCACGTCGTCGAGTTGATCGCGCCAGGCGGACTGCGGGCTGGCCTTGACCCAGATTGCCTTTTTCAGAGGCACGGACGTTTGACGAGGACTCGCTGGCATAACAAAACATGATAAACATGAGATGTGTGGTATGTAACAACATGACAACATGCTACGCTCATGATGCGCTCGCGGCCGTTTCGCTAGCTTTACATGTACCAAACTCGGTATTACGCGACGTGGACGGACGACATAGGTAAATGACACATCCAAACATGATAATTACTACATGCATGTCATGTAACAACATGACTACATGCCACACTGATGATGCTCTCGTGACGGTTTCGTTAGCTTCACATATGCCGAATTCGGTATTACGTGATGCCCATGGATGACGAAGGTATGTGACTGGAGCAAACAATAATCATGAGATGCGTGTCATGTGAGAACATGACTACACGTCACAGTCAAGGCGCCAATACGTTTAGATGTGACGCGCTGCGCATGCTTGCCGGCGTTAATTTCAGCGCATCAGGCCGGCGTTGCCACGCCAAGCGCCCGTCCTGCCCGTCCTGCATTGCTTTGACGCATGCGCGTTTCAACGCGTAACAAAAACGCTCCGTAACAAAAATAGGGAGACGCAGTGTTTCCTGGGTAACGCATCGGCGCGAAATGCAGTATGTCTAGAGTGTACTAGAAGCTTTTGAGTGACGCGAGCAGCTGCCTGGGAGCGGCCGTTTCGGCGTGGAATGATGCGGTGGCGCTGGCGTCGACCAATCTACCCGCGCGGATGGCTGGCAGGCGTTCCGCGTACCTGTTGGTACCTCTCCGTCGCGCCTAGTGTGAAGATGATCTCCCTTTTTTTTTTCTTATTCACATACCTCCCCTTTTTCGCGTAAATAAAGATTATTTGACATTTTTGTTATTGAAGTTGCTGAGGCCCGCACTGCAGCCCGAAGCAGCATAGCACATTGTACAATATAACGAGCGCGTTTTTTTTTTAATTTTTAAAGTGTACACATTTTAGACGAGAAACCAGCTGGCCGGTACACACCGGAAGCGCCCCCCCCCCCCAAAAAAAAGGAATATGGTGCACACAAAACGAAGAACTCTTGGTCCATTCCACGTAAAACACCAAAGCTGGACTCAAATAAAAGGCTCATTGCTTGTGGCTGGCTGCGTGCACACACGACAAAAAAGTATGCTTTATTGATAATATTTGAAGAGCAGCAGAGTTTTTCCAAACATCCCTTTAGTTTAGAATATGGGAATAAATTCATTGTTGTAGGACCCACAGAAATGCAAATACGTAATACTGCAAAAGAATGTCTTAGGTGAAACATAGTAGTGGAAGATTTTGAGAGTTTAAAAAACGCAACAACACTGCAAAGCAGAGTCGTAACTAATGTTAATCATAATTGATAACATAAAAATGCAAGGTTTACATATTTATAAAACAAAACATCTGTAATTAGGTAAATTGTAAAAAACGTAATGTATAGAGCCAGGATACAAAAGATAACATAAAGCAAAGCAAACAGAATGACAGAGTTAAGGTTGTCTTTCCAAAATGCATTAAAAAAAAAAGCTGTTATGGTCGAAAGATCGTTTGAAGGGACACTGAAGTGCAATAATGAATTGGCTTAGATCGATGAATTATGCACCGAGATAACTAATGCTGCTAAATTTACCATCACAGGTTTAATACAAAAAGATTCAAGATCAAAGATTTATTTTGAGATTTCGTGTCATTATTTGCACGTTCTCTCGCTTACAAGCCTCTTCTAGGAAAAATTGTTTTTCTTCTTGGTGTACCGTCAAAAATTAAGAGTGTAAGAAAATATGCACGAAAAATGACATCCTTTTTACGCCACTGTAGCAATTTATAGCCTACTCAATTTTAGGTGCTTCTGCGCGCTTTTGAAACTGTAGAAGATTTCTCATCTTGACTTCATTTGCGGGTGTAGACCATGGGTAAGGTTCGATGGTGGCAAAAATGAAGTTTCTGCTGCTCTACAACAGAGTGGGACGCTTGCAACAAGCTGCAGAGCATCTGAGGCTTCTCGAACAGTTACTAAACTCGACTTGCTCATTAGTTTCTCTTACACGAACGCTTCACATTGCATGATTCCATTGTCTGCACAGGTGAAGTATACGGCTTGTTGAATGCAAAGTTCACGAATGCTAGGATTCAGTGAGCACGCTACGTACGACACGCCAGCAAATCCAGGAAACTCGTGCAGCGCCCATGACTTTGATGGTAGGACAAGACCACGAAGGTCACCGAGAGTGACAACCGCGTCAGACGAGGATCTTGAGCTTGCCTCGTCAGCTTCGTCGCCATCTGCAGAAGTTGCACCGTTGGTATCCACAAAAAGCTGTGCAGGAGTGCTAATGCGTCGCTGTTTTCTGTAGTCATTCTCAGCCGGCACACACTGATGACGCCGCTTTGTTTGGGTCCGCGGAGCCGGAGTTTGGAGCGTCAAATATGCAGGCAGGTTGGGCAAAATCGTCGGGACTGCATCAGGGGCGAGTGTCGGCGCTCCCCTAGGAATTCGGACTTGAACACCATTGATAACATGTACGTAGTCTCTCACAATGAAATGCGGTTTGAAATGTAACTCGCACACAGCACAATTGGCGTCAAGCGGCTTGTCAAGCCGATGGAGGTTCCGCTCCCAAAGAAGTCTTCGTTCTTCGTCTTTCGGGGCCTTAAAAAGTGATAACTTCCGACTTTGTTGCACACGCGGATATCCAGTTGTGCAACCTGGCGCGTAACAATCGTTTAGACGCTACTTCTTCGTCATTTCGCGACTAAAACCGAGATGCCGGCCATGCCGCCGAGCCAGCCGAGTAAACCAAGTGGGAAGATTGGGCGATGGCAGCGCCGCCGCTACTTTCGCCACAAGTTGGGGATGGAGAAAGCAAGGGAAAAGCGTTTCGGTCGCGCCACTCAAAAGTTCCAGTACACTCTAGTATGTCGCATTTCGCACTGGTTGCCATCGGGCCGTGCCGACGGACGCTAGTCGCGCCTGGCGTCGGACTATAGAGTGCTCACGTTTTGCAAACGTAGCGTCGCTGTGTCCAGCGTGCGCGCACGTCCACGCTACATTGGAGTATATTGGGCCCTTCATGAGGCGGTTGCGGCCTTTTTGCTAGCTCCACATATACCAAATTTGATGTTACGTGGCGTCAATGGATGACGAAATGTATGACTGGTTCAAACATGATAATCCTGACACGCATGTCATGTAAGAACATGACAACATACCACGCTCATAGCGTGTTCGCGGTTGTTTAGCTAGCTCCACATATACTCAATTTGGTATCACGTGAAGTGAATAGATGACAAAGGTAAACGACAAATCCAGACACGATACTCAAGAAGCGGAAGTCATGTTCGGTATCATTTACCTCCACATCGTAACGTTGTTCTGATTTTAAAGTGACATATCAACATTCCTTATTCGCTCTTCGAATTTCATTGATTCCCACTGTATGTAAGATCTGCCAATTTTTTTGATCTCGTTCACTCTATTGGTTAGGCCGACGATGGCGATGCTGTTTGAGGCAGGAACTCGGAGCTCCGAAGAGCTGTGCTCAAGAAAAAAAATTGTGGTGTATTGTATATTCACCTCTGTAAATCGAGCAGCCATTCAGGATAGTTTGAAACGGCCATTGTTACTCGCATTAATGTTCATTTCCACGCGGCACGGTTGGAGGTGGCGTGCACGGGACCCAATTGAGCTATCTCGCGTGGAGCTGAAGCGTCATCCAAGTTTTTCAGGTCAAAACCTCTAATGACTCATGCACGCGTTCAACCGTCCGGGCCCTGGAACGGCACCAGCTGAGGCTTGCCCCCTCACACTCTCTCTGTAATAATGAAACTGCTGAGAGAGGGTAAAAAACAAAGAAAACTTGGCATAGTCTGTCGAAAGGCGACATGCTTTCGCCGAACAGAGTTAGGAACTTACAATTTTTTTTTTATTTCAGCTCGAGAAGCGAAGGAGTTACATAAATGGCCTCTGGCTCAGACTTCCACTATCACATCCTCTGAAGTATATTTTCATATAACAGTGGGCTGTTGTCCATGCTGTACTAGTACCATGTAGACATATTCGCTAGTTGAACACATTGGAGACGCTGTTTAGTGTGCCTGAAGGATGTAATGAGACAATGATGTGTTGCCGGCCGAGTTTAGTATCTTGGTGATAATATGTTGCACTTCCCAGCAATATCACGTAGCCCTGCTGAAATTTTCGTTATTACAACTCCTCTGCAAAACCTTTCCACCAATTCTGCGCGTTCAGTCGAAATCTTGTGTGACTATACATAAAGCTGATGGCTTCATGAGTTAGCTCTTGTCGTGTCGTCATTGTGGTGGTGGTTGCTCATAGTGCAAACGCTTCAATGAGTTGAAAAATGATCCACCATGGATATTGCAGTATTTATTTTTAAATTCCGCGGTTATCTGCCTCCATCTACCGCTAGATCATTTCAGCTGCTGCAGAGGCTGAAGGCAAAAGAGGAAAGAAACCAGCGCGGCTGCGGCGAATACGCTGAGATCATTCCCTACATAGGCAGCAGCGCTTACAGCATGGCAAGGACCTTACGCGGGTATTCTTTTTACAGTGAAAGCTGTTATGAGATCACTTTTCGGGTCACGCGCAGTTGTTGTTGTCCACCACCGCCGCCGCCGCCGGTGTCCGTAACCACATCGTGCAAAATTAGATAACAAACCTCGCACCAATGACACAGTGGGGCTTGAATCCGGGTCTTCTGAGTGCAAGACAATACTCTACCACTTAGTTACGCCGGTGCTTGTAACTTGTTGCCAAATTTGCTTTAGGCAGGCATGACCTAGCACTAAAAGGCACAGTGGGGCTCGACCAGGGTCGGCTGGGTGCCAGCCCAGTATTCTACCACTGAGTGACACCGACGCTTGTGACTTTTTGTCAAAATTCCCTTAGACAGGCTTGATGTTGGGAAAGCAATCGCGTTATTACGACTTATAAAGCGTTTTACAACAGCGAAAGAAGAAGCAGTAGTCGCACAATGGGAATAGCATTAAGAGTGGGCCGTTCAATGCTGCAAACCATCAAAAAAGCTTGTTCTCGTTTCTCTAATAACCGTGGCGCACACACACTTCAGCCATTATTCTTCATTGACGCCAGCCACTTCATGGACAATTGGCACAAAATTCCAAGCAAGTCGATAGCTATATAGAGCGAGAACAGAACGACGACAAAGAGAAAAAGTTTTATATTATTGCCCTAGTGGGTACCAAGCAAGTGTTCTTGCAGTAGTTACCCATTGAGTGTTTTGAAAAGGCTCTGAAAGGTCGCTCTTCTAGCTTTCGCTGCGCTGTGCTGTGCCTATACCGCGCAAGCCTGGCGTTTTTTATTCATTCCACTATTGATCATAGGACAAGAATCAATGCTGCGAAGTAAGGAGAGTGGCGACCAGTGATGCCATCACACAAGTAAATATTTCCTACTGATTGCTGAATTGTTCCCGCCCAAAGTGTCGTCCCATAAGTTGTCGAGTGCGCGGATACGCAATCAGACGTGACTGATCACCGTGTTTCCAACAGTATAGGCCTTTAGCAGTCAATATTACAACAGTTGAGAAAGTTCTGCATCATTTGTAAAAATTGAAAGAAAAGAGATAGAAGCAATAAACCCATGCAGTCACAAAGTAAAGCCGAAGCTTTTACAGAGGCATCTAGGTCCTCGAGCGATGCATAAATATGTTCCAAGGATGATCCTTGATATGTTCCATCGTTGCGTGGAGGAGAGATGATGGCTTGAAGCAGCGTTCAATGAAAATGCTCGTGCGCCACGGAAACAGCTGCTAGATGCCAAAGCTGGCATAAATAAAGAGCCTCATTAACAACTATGGGGGAGTTGGCTCTTGCAGGATGACTAGCGATCTGAAGCAGGTAAGTTTGATAACATCTGAAACAACATAGAAGTGCCTATATACGAATAACAAGTGAATTGGGCGAATTGTTACGTCAACATATTTGGTTGAATCTGCAGTGCGGCAGACACGAGAAGCGAAGTCAGAACACACGGTGCTTAAGTGACAAATCCACCATTACACTAGCTGTGTGCCGGAAGTTAATGTTCACTGGGGTTTTAAGTACGAAAACCGCGATGTAACAATGAGGGACGCTGTAGTGGAGGGCTCCGGCAAATTCGGTCATCTGGCGTTCTTTAGCGTCCAGTGTCATCGGGCAGTACATGGACCTCTAGAATTTCCCCTTCCTCAAACTTACTGCGATGTCCGTAATGTGACTTGGCAAGACTGGGACGTCCTGCTTTCTTCTAGTGACCCGGCATTGCAGCTTGCTGCGGTGACTTGGGCTGCCGATGTCATCGCGGAGAGAGGCATGGCTGTGTAGACGTGGCGTGGGTCCGCACGGTGGCGCCGGGACCCCGAAGGGTCCAAACACGCTTGCCAATAAAGTTTTTCTGTGAGTCCCTCTGAGCGGAGCTTCGAGTGCTGGCAATGACAAATGAGTGATGTTTTGGCTATCCGCCGTTGTAACAATGTAACATTCGCGGCACATTCCTACAGAAACTGCCAGCGCTCGAGTTCTGGCACACCACTTTGTGCTTTGCAGGTGTCGCGAACCTAGCGAAACGCCGAGAGCCCCATTACAAGTGGGCCCAGCCGATGTGCACATGCCAGTCCTGCATGTGCACGTGCTCTGAATGAGGAGCTAGTGCACGTGATGGAGGTTAGAAGCCAGTGGCTTCTGATATCGACAAACTCGGCGTCCACTCTGATTCGTTCTCGTTCACTTAACTATCGGTTACGCCGACGATGGCGATGCCGCTCGAGGCGGGAACTCGGAGCTCCTAAGAGCTGTGCTCAAGAAAAAAAATTGCGGTGTACTGGATATTCACCTCTGTAAATTGAGAAGTTTTTCAGGTGAAAACCTCAAATGTCTCATACTCGCGTCCATGCGTCCTGCCCTGGAACGGCGCCAGCTGAAAATTGTCCCCCTTTGTGGCACATGCACACTTTCTTACGGCTTGCGCTTCGGGTTTACTTCCCACCTTTAACCACCTCGAGTTCATGGTATATACTAGTTCGCTGTATTCATGGCAGCTCGGACCAACGCTCGCTAAACCTTTCTAAAACCAAGGAGGTTACACCCAGCGAGTATAACGTAGCAACCCTTTCTTGTCAGATCGTGCTCAATGTACATGCCAATAGCTGCTAATGGGGATCGCAGCGTGCGCGTTACCTAAAGGCCGAATGCTCCTGTCTCTCATTCCCTCTTAACAGCCATTAACATGTGCATTGAGCACTATCTTTTATTTTTCAACAACGCACAGAAGAAATCTCTCACCGGAACCACCTTGGAGGTCAAAATCGTAAATGCCGCTATTTCGCGTATGTGCCACTAGTGGTTACGTACTACGAGGGACACACAAGCCACGCCATAAGGAGCTTCGCCCCTAAAAGAAAGGGACACAGGAAAGCGATCTCCACACACAAGTCGTGTCGCTTTATTAACCCTCATTGTGGAGGTAGCACGGAAAAAGACCCGCAGCGTGACCCACATCAGAATGCAAAACATCGCATTTTTATCTACTCATCTCTTTCGTGCGCCCTTTTCCCTCTTTTTGTCACCGTCGCAGTAGCAGCCCCTGCATTGCCGTCATCGCGAAAAGCCTCGGACCATCACGCCGGGCGTCACACTTACACCGCTTTCTCAGCGAGCGCATGAAACACCCCCAGCTACTATACGAGGCGTTAAGAATGCACAAAGTAGCTAGGCTCGTTGGTCTTTTATCGCTGCATGCAGACCCCCTCACATTTACCGTCTCCCCCCCCCCCTATTTTTTTTACCTTTCGAGGCCCGAAGCGCGTTGTTTTGTACCGCATTTCCTCAACACGAACGTGTTTCACTAACCACTTGGCTCCAGCGTCGCTGAAAGGGTGCACTTTATGCGACCATTCGCACCAATTTTCCCCACTTGAAGTTTCAGCAGGATCGTTCACTAAGTATTTATTTATTTATTTATTTATTTGGTAATACTGTCAACCCTCATAGAGGGTCATAACAGAGAGGACATACATGTTAACATACATAAAGTTAACACACATTATGCGTTTATAAGCTTACCCCCATCGCGCTTAACTTGTTTTCGATGCTTTTGTTGCGCAACAGTCGCTTTCTTTCTTGATTTCATGTTTTCATACCGATAGTACGTGCGAATATCTGCCTCTCTCAACCACCGCGTGTTGGGAGTGAGGTTTAATATACACACAGAGTGGCCTGTCTTCAGAAGGAGCGTCCACGGCTCTTGCACCTATACCTCCCTCTTCTTCTGCTACCCCATTTCCTGTCAATGCTGCTTTATATTTTCAAGAGAACGACTCGTGCTTACGGTCGGGTCATGTTGACGCTCATAAAATTAGCTAAAACTGCCGCGAGACGCCACGTGCATCGCGAACAACACCCCAACGTAGCTTTCTTGCTGATCCCTCTACTCCGTGCAGTTCTGTCTCTTCCTCCATTCATTGTTCACGCGATAGCGTTTAAGAGCTCGTTTTGCAGAAATTCCAGCGTCGGTGTCGGCGTCGTTGGTTGTGAGTGAAAACCATCTTGTTCGTGACCAAGAAGTCAAGGATGACTCAAGTAAGATACATAATAAAAAATTGGCCCCGTATCTGCATGTATTCTGCAAATGTCATCAAAAGACGATAGTCTTGCGTGTGGAGAGAGTGAACAAAACATTTATTTGATGTTCTAGGCAAGAAAATCGATGAATGGTATTCCGGAGGCGCGGCGTTAGAGTGCCTCGAGCGTGCAGCGGAGGCGAACGAGCGCATACAGTCACGTCACACGTGAGACATGAGCGCCATCTGGCAGTTTCTTTTGGAAAACAAAGAGCGTGGCCGTGCGCGCCCGTCTCAGAGGTGATAAGCTGTAGAACGCGAGGCGACGGGTAGGTGCCACCACCATCTCGTCTTAGCAAAGTGTTGGAAACATTCCCCGTTCCGTGCAAGCGTTGCATGGTAAGCGCAGCGTGATTAGCGCTACGGTCCTTAAAATTACTTATGTATGCGTTTCTAGTAAGAGATGCACATGTAGAATATATGAGTGTTGTTATGGTGCCCGAGACATGCGCAATAATTGCTTTTTAATTGCACAATTGCACAAGCATGAACGCTCAACCTTGAGCAACATTGGTGGTCGCTGCGGATGGGGTCGGCCGTTTCAAGTTCCCGATGCCGGTAAGAGTGGACAAACAGACATATGTACAGACAGACAGACAGACAGACAGACAGACAGACAGACAGACAGACAGACAGACAGACCAAAATTTTTGCGTCGAAGGTCCCCAAAAAAGACTATCGTCTTTAAAAATTCTGGGTCTGACTAGGGATCTAACCCGAGTCCTTGCGTGGCAGGCAGTTGCTCTACCACACAGCCACACGCCTGCTTGTGAATACAGTGAAAATAACTTTATCTGCTTTGGAAGGCAGTGAAAGTAGCTTTCATGTTTTACAAACACATGCCTCCTGTATACATGCTCCAAAATACAACATGAAATACTGCAGTAATAGCGCGTGGTACAAGCGTACACTGCCATCGGGTGTCAAAATATGGGATTGTCATAATGACTTCATGGTTTAACGCCGGTCACCCACTACAAAAGGCAGACACGTTATGCGCCTATTCCCTTAAGGGCACGCAGTGGGTGCATAGCAAGCTCGGAAAGATTTCATGCAGTAAGTGTTTGAAGCACGCAAGAGGGCCAGAATTATGCTATCGCGTTCAACTCTTGAAGGCGAAGCTTAAGGATAGGCGGCGTGAGGTTGTATTAATCGACAAATTGAAGTACATGTAATGGACACAGAATATTGCAAGTGGAGGTAGACGGCGAGGACGTGGAAGGAAAGAAAGGCAGTAAGATCAACCAGACGCACATCACGTGTGCTGTCTTACGATGGGGGAAAGGGAGTTGAGGGCTAAAAATATGTGTTCAGCTTTCACTCAAGGTCAAGGGCTAAGGAGTAGCTGGGGCCACACTTGTGCACCAACATCTCCTTTTATATAATATCAATAAAAAATAGCGAGGTACAAGGGAGTGAGCATACGAAAAATTCGCGTAAGATTAAGCTATTGCAACGTTCAATAGTACTGGACCCGCATCTCAGGCGTACCATGTTCGACTGTAGACAGTCGAGGCATGGCGCTTATACTAAAGGCTCGCGATCACTGAACATAGAACATCAAAGACCTTTTGTACGGCCCCTGCGTATACGGTGATTTCAGTATGGCGACAAATGTGCGAAGTGTAACTAATAGCGACTGAAGCACTGCAATAAGGTTCTGCGATATCCCACTAGATGGCGGAAGGGTTGAAACAGAAAAACTTTATTTTCTTGTGAATTCGTGCTACGAAGGAGTGGTTGAAACTTTCCCTGTCTTGACCCTTCCGCCATCTTGCGCGATTCCACAGAATCCGCTGCAAATCCCAGAGTTTACCCAGGTCCAGTAAAAATGAAGGGAACACACGGGCGGCCAGTATCATATTAGAGCTTGTCTTATTAAGGTGTTTATATTACGGCACTCAGTAATAATGTGTTATGGCGGCTGTCACGGCCAGGGACGGATTCTCAGCACGAGTGGCGTCCTTTTTGGAGATGACCCACTAGAAGGCACTCGAGAGAGCAACCCATTTCTAAGTTTCGAGGCTTCGCTAGTTGATAACTCGTCATGTTCTAGGTACTTAGCGCAACTTGGTAATCCCACGAAAAACACTCTACATGTTGTCACACATGTCCCGTTTATTAGGGAGGCGATCGCCGGGCTAATTCCAAGAGCCGAACTATCGGCCCCCCGAACCGCACCACGAAAGCGTGGACAATTTAGAAGTGGGCCCTTTTGGCGCGCCAGCGGACGCCGGCTGTGGCCCAAAGAACAAGTCAGAGCCGAGAGTTGATAAACAAACAAATTATATTCTCAATAATGGCAGATCGAAAACAATACTCAAAAATGCACACTCCACAATAGTTGGATACAATATGTCACCAATCAAACCAATCAATCAACGTACTACACAATACAATCAGCCACACTCAAAACAACGGACACAGACAACAATACGAGCTACAATGCAGTCGCATGCATTGAACAACCAAGACACTTAAAGACTAAGAGATAGAAAACCTATTCAGTCCAAAGTTCTTGGAACCAAAGTCGAGATGATACTCTTCCGAGAATCACTCACTCAAAGTCCAGCGTTGTTGTCGTTCCGCTGCGCCCTGAAGTTTCTCTTCCAGGAAACCTCGCCGGTGTTTCTCTTCCAGGAAAACTCCCGTCTTCAATAGGCCACTCTCCAAGCTTCAACTTCTTCGCCGGAAATCCGTCGGCTTCACACACGCAGCTGTTGCCCGCGTCTTCGCTCGATAGCGGTAAACCCACGCTCTTGCCTGTAGCTCGAGCCGTCCCTACGGACCAAAAACTTCGCCGACTACACGGCGGACTCTCTACGCACTCTGGCGCTCACTTCCGTCTCCTCCTGTTCTGTCACTACGGGCAGAACCTTCGCCGACTCCACGGCGGAATTCCTACGCGCTCCGGCGCTAACTTTCCGTCTTCTCCTGCTCTCTCGTCTCGGCTGCTCGATTAAATACGTTCCGCGCCACCTTCCAGAACCTTCTCCTTATTTCGTCGGCGCGACGCGCAGCGAAGGCTGGGGAGAGGCACGAGACGGTTCGACTGCCCTCTCCGGAGGATGATTCACTCGGTCTGACCCCGCCTCCTTCGTTCTAGAAAAGTCGCGGGCTTGCTCGGCCGCAGTTGTGGGGTGAGGAGGTTCGTCGTGAAGCCACGCTTCTGCGGGGAGAGCGCGCGCCCGGGAGCCTTGGATGTTTGCTTTCTTTTTTTTTTACCTCGCGGCGTTTCTGCCGCCCGTTGTCGCAAGGATTTGGCGGCGCGCTCTTTTTTTAGCGCTCGTTCTGTGACACTGCCCCCCACTTTAAGAATATTATCTCATAATATTCAAACCACACAAACGAGCGCGAACAGTCACCACACACTCTCACAGACTGTAACACAATCCGTCGCTCATGACACTTCACATTCACAATATATCACTCAATACAATCTTACATTGTAGTTCAATTCCACAGCACATGAAATATAACCACAGGCACTTGATTACAACACTTCATCACACATTCCCAACGATACAAATGTACAAAGTTCTCTTTATACAACAATTATACAACACTATACATCACATCATCGCACAGAACACTTTGACTCGCTCGACATACACTTGAGACACAGGATAACAAGAACATTAACACAACATATGGCACTCAGCACTGCCCAACACAATCTGATTCCACCTCAGCACCTATCCTGTGTGTTTCGAGCTGCGCTTGCGTCCTTTCTTGCGGTGCTCGCTCGATCTCTTCTTGTGTTTCCACGTTCTTTTTCGGTGAGCCCTTTCCAACGACGATATCTGAGGCGTCGTCTCAGCCATCGTTGTCTCTTCCGACACCGTTAACGCGTCATTACATTCGACGGGTCCTGTCTGTTTATTTACCCGCTTGATCATGCCTCTACATTTTTCCCGGCTGGCCAACTCCGTCTCCTTTACACTGTCGGTCGGTTGAGGTCGTGCCGACGTAAGTCCGGTTGCTCGGCCCGTGAACTTATTCGACACGATCGTCTTCTCCTTCGCTGTCTCTTGCGCCGCAGCTTCACCTTGTGCTCTAGTGAGATCCGTCACGGGATGCTCCTCCCTGGTATCTCGCGGCCGCTGTGTTGGCGAGGGCTCTATCTTCGGGTCTTCTCCCAAACGTTCTGGATTACTTGGCCCTCGCGCCCCGTCGATGTTTCCGATGACAAGGTCATACAGGGGGGTCGTCATGCATAAAGCAGTAACCTTCCCGCTGAAGTACGGGGTTTCAACCTCAATTTCTGCTTCGGGAAGCATCCGAACTGTACGGTCAATTAAGCAAACCGGTTTCGTTTTGCAGGTTAACTCACTTTCCCGTACCAAATTTCTCCACACGATAACAGTGGAACTGCCGGTATCTCTTAACACCGTAATCTTTTTGTCCACAACTTTTCCAGGTAGCGTTGGCATTCCTTTCGTAACACCGGTTGGCTGTTTTGACATTACAGCACCCACAATAGGAATTTTCTCCCCATTCTTCAACTCTACGAATCCATCAGTGACGGCATTAATATCGGACTTTGGTGCCGCTTGCACACAGGATACCTGGTGAGTTTGACTCGCTCCGTTTCGACAAGCGTCTGCTTTGTGCCCAGTCTGACCACACTTAAAACATTTCACTACCGTAGGGCTCGTAAAGATCGTTCGACAGTTTTTCGCGCGATGACCCACTCGGTTACACAGAAAACATCGCTGCATGCTCTCTGGTGCACGCTTCTTTTCTTCAGGAGCCAATTTCTTCGAATCATCGGGACAATCCTTCTTGACCTTGGCCAAATTAGTTCCTCCTTGCGCTTCTAAGAATTGATCAGCCAATTCAAGCATTCCTTCAAATGACTCCGCCTTCCTCTCTTTCAAATACAGCGACAGGCTTGGGTGGCAACTAGTAAGAAATTGTTCTTTAATTAGCAGCTCTCTAAGTTCATCGTACTCCTGTGCTGTCCCTGAAAGTTCAATCCATCTGTCGAAATAATGGCAAAGTCGGGCGGCATACTGCGTAGCTGTCTCACCATCAGCTGGCTTTCCTGTCCGAAATCTGTCCCGGAATCCTTCCACGGTAAATCTAAATCGCTTCAACAAAGCCGCTTTCACCTTTGCGTAGTTGGCTGCATCGGTCGGCGTCAGCCTACCGTACACACTGAGCGCTTCACCACTCAAGCAAGTACTCAAAGCAGTTGCCCATTGCTGTTCCGGCCAATTCTGGCTCCTCGCAATCGTCTCAAATCTGTGGAGGTACGCGTCTAGGTCGTCCTTCCTTTCATCAAACGCTACGAGCAGCTTGCTTGGGTTCAAGCGGAAGCCGTGATCTTCCCGTTCGCTGCTTTCAACTCTAGCTTGGACGGGAGTTTCACTTCGCTGTTGCAAATGGAGCCGCTCGAGTTCCATCTCGTGCTGCCGCTGCCGTTCCCTTTCAGCCATCTCCGCTTCTCTTTCTTCTTTCAGCTGTCGCTCCCTCGCTTCTCTTTCTTCCTTCAGCTGTCGCTCCCTCGCTTCTCTTTCTTCTCTCGCCGTTTCGGCTGCCAACTTCTCTCTCTCCAGCTCCAACTTCAATTGCTGCTCTCTTTCTTCTTTCGCCCTTTCAGCTGCAAGCTTTTCTCTCTCTAACTCCAACTTCAATTGTTGCTCTCTTTCTTCCTTCGCCTTTTCAGCTGCCAACCTCTCTCGTTCCAACTCAGCTGCTTTTTCTTCCTTGGCCCTCTCAGCTGCCAACCTCTCTCGTTCTAACTCAGCGGCTTTTTCTTCCTTGGCTCTCTCCGCTACCAACCTCTCTCTCTCCAACGCCTCTTTCTCCTTCTGGCTTACCCACTTCCGTAGTTCGGCGCCAGAAAGACCCATCTTCTCACCAAGAGCAACTAGCTTTTCGAGATCCATTGTATCTCACAAATAAGGCCTTGCCGCGTGCAAAAAGTATCTGCCAAAATCAGTCTATCGGAACACTCCCCTGCACTCGTTAACGAGAACACTGAACAACACACAAAATCGTTCCGATAGCAGTATCAATAACTCGAGGCTCTTTCTCACTACTTTGGACACACTGTGCGCCAAAAGGTCCTGTCGCGGACGCCAGATTAATTGTCACACATGTCCCGTTTATTAGGGAGGCGATCGCCGGGCTAATTCCAAGAGCCGAACTATCGGCCCCCCGAACCGCACCACGAAAGCGTGGACAATTTAGAAGTGGGCCCTTTTGGCGCGCCAGCGGACGCCGGCTGTGGCCCAAAGAACAAGTCAGAGCCGAGAGTTGATAAACAAACAAATTATATTCTCAATAATGGCAGATCGAAAACAATACTCAAAAATGCACACTCCACAATAGTTGCATACAATATGTCACCAATCAAACCAATCAATCAACGTACTACACAATACAATCAGCCACACTCAAAACAACGGACACAGACAACAATACGAGCTACAATGCAGTCGCATGCATTGAACAACCAAGACACTTAAAGACTAAGAGATAGAAAACCTATTCAGTCCAAAGTTCTTGGAACCAAAGTCAAGATGATACTCTTCCGAGAATCACTCACTCAAAGTCCAGCGTTGTTGTCGTTCCGCTGCGCCCTGAAGTTTCTCTTCCAGGAAACCTCGCCGGAGTTTCTCTTCCAGGAAAACTCCCGTCTTCAATAGGCCACTCTCCAAGCTTCAACTTCTTCGCCGGAAATCCGTCGGCTTCACACACGCAGCTGTTGCCCGCGTCTTCGCTCGATAGCGGTAAACCCACGCTCTTGCCTGTAGCTCGAGCCGTCCCTACGGACCAAAAACTTCGCCGACTACACGGCGGACTCTCTACGCACTCTGGCGCTCACTTCCGTCTCCTCCTGTTCTGTCACTACGGGCAGAACCTTCGCCGACTCCACGGCGGAATTCCTACGCGCTCCGGCGCTAACTTTCCGTCTTCTCCTGCTCTCTCGTCTCGGCTGCTCGATTAAATACGTTCCGCGCCACCTTCCAGAACCTTCTCCTCATTTCGTCGGCGCGACGCGCAGCGAAGGCTGGGGAGAGGCACGAGACGGTTCGACTGCCCTCTCCGGAGGATGATTCACTCGGTCTGACCCCGCCTCCTTCGTTCTAGAAAAGTCGCGGGCTTGCTCGGCCGCCGTTGTGGGGTGAGGAGGTTCGTCGTGAAGCCACGCTTCTGCGGGGAGAGCGCGCGCCCGGGAGCCTTGGATGTTTGCTTTCTTTTTTTTTTACCTCGCGGCGTTTCTGCCGCCCGTTGTCGCAAGGATTTGGCGGCGCGCTCTTTTTTTTAGCGCTCGTTCTGTGACACATGTTCACACGCACATCTACTCAAAAACACACAATATGCGTCCACTCACACAATAAGCATCCTCGCAAGAAACACATAATGCGGCAAATACCTATGAAGATTATTGGACTGACGTAACCAACAATTGAGGAAGACTTCCATTTTCGGAGCGTTAATTTTCATAACAACGGCCGATTTCGCAGATTTCACTTCAATGCATTCATTTTACCCATTTCGCACAATTTATATAAAACCCTTCAATTCTCCCATTCTTCCAGGACTTTGTACTTGAGGAAAGCAGCGCATGGCCACTCGTCCAGAACGATGGCTGCCAGAAGCAGCGAAAGGACAATAAAAGAAAAGAAAAGCAACGCGTAGCTCTCAATCTGAGCACGACGGTGACAGCAGATGGGAGAAAATCGGCGCTCGACGACCAGCCGAGGAAACGATGCCGCTGTTCGCTCGATCGCGACACTGGCTCGGTCCAGCGGTGCTTGAAGCTTCGGGCATCCGTCTCCGCTGTAACCACAGGTCGCGGTCCCTAATCCCGTCTATCCTTCCCTTCCTCCCTGTTTCTTTCTTCCCCCCTAAAAGGAAGCGCCTTGGCCTACACAGACCTACACAGACTGACCGGGTGGGTGAGAGAAGTGGTAAATCGTCCCGCCGGGAAAAGAGCGGCACATTGCGGTGTGGCTTCTTCTCGGTGTGTGAGGTTTAGAAAATCTCTGCCGATCAGCGCGGGGCTCTTCGCGTCATTCGTTTTGGTCGTATACTTGCTTGCGCACCCCAAATGCGGTGTCCAATTTCCGAGGTTCTATATCAGTATTTGAAGCACCCACTGCATTGCTATGTTTTCTATTTTTGGTTCAAAGCTGTATATGGGTAGAATAAACCGAAGTTTGTCCGCTTTTATTTACGCAAGAATTCCTAACCCCTAAGTGCGACGGATATTCAGCGAACCCCACTATTCGGCACCGGTCAACTGAAAATGAGGAAGTCGGCAGTGTGGTCCGAATTACACCATAATAATTGCTCTCTTTTTTATATACGTTAAATTTTTTGTCTTTAATCAATACTTATTAGTATTACTATTCGGATTGAAAACTTCATATCTAGAATTCTCGGCCAATCCCCCAGAGTGGATATGAGCCACATGTATGGGCACAACAACAATCGCAAAAAACGTATGCGCCCCAGGTATTCGGCTAATCACACTAATCACTAGTCACCCGTTGAAAATGAAAAAGAGAACACGCGTACAGTAAGCACTAATTCATACGTTGGTACAAGTGGAACAATTATTTGAGAGAGACGTTAATTAACCATCGGTATTGGAGATAAAAACACTGAATCCGCACTTTTAGACTTCCCTGATTAATCGCCCATACGCAGTGCAGGGCGGCGATTTTATTTCTTCAAGCGTTAGAACGTCGTCCAAGCTTACGAACATTGTGATACGTCTGGCCACTTTGTTGTGAGAACATCTGCAATGTTCTGTTAGTTTAACCTTCTAACCTTCTTGAATTTTATCATTTTCCTCCGTGTACAAGGTAGTCAATGACGCGTCTGCTTTGGCTAAGCTTCTCTTCTGTTTTTAAAGAAAAAGGCACTTTCTGCATATAATATTGTGAAATAAAGGTCACGTTTACAGCCTTAGCGGATGGCGAATAATATTGTGCATGTCTGCCACATAAAAATAAACAAAGTTAATAATAACCGGAAGGGCATAGAATTTTGACAGCTCTGTGGGAAGCACAGCAAAGGCATGGTATGAAGGCGTTTCCTGCGGTCCGACGTGAAACGAAAACAAGGATACATGTCTCGGTCGAAACTGTCTGGACGGCAGATCCATCAAGGGAGCTCGGCGGCAGTCTATATACTCCAGCAGCGCCACGACACTGCGACAGCCGGTCGGTGACGCGTAATTGACAGCGGCGTCACTAAGAAGCGACGCTGAGACCTCGCGCCTGCAGTGCTGCGTTTAACGTAGACGTATTTGAAGCCACTGCTACACGGCGTTTCTCACAGTCATACACTACAATGGCCAGAGAACATAGTGGGGGCGTGTGGGTTGCTTACGTGTATGTCCGGCCAATGACGAGGATACTTCTGTCTCGTGTTGCATGCATGCGGTATAGTATGCATGCAAGCGCTGCTACGCTCATTGGTTTGATCAGCAGGGTCTTCTATCTTGAGATAAGCTGCATAAATTTTTATGAGCAGATGCGGATCCGTCATCAGACACGTGATTAATCCTTGGCGTCAACGCGAGTGATGCAAAATAATAATAATAACTATATAAATATAAATTAATAATAATAATAATAATAATAATAATAATAATAATAATAATAATAATAATAATAATAATATATTATTATTATTATTATTATTATTATTATTATCACGTAGTTTATTTACGTATAGACCTACTGGAAGGCCAAGGAACGCCAGAAGAGCGAGGAACGTCAACAGGCCGAAAATACAAAACAAGCGCAAGCTCGGGTCGCGCGCGTGCACCAACGCTGTGGCTTGCCGTTTCTTGCTTCTTCGTCGTCGTTCGCATAGTTCCCTACATTGGCCCCTAGTGAATAGCGTAGCCAACCTGGCGACGTAAGGCGTAGTCACTATAGCGGGGTCGTAATACGGCTTCAGGCGACTCACATGCACAATTTCTCGGCCACGACGGCGTAAGTCATGAAACTGTGTCAAAGGCTCAATATCATAATTGACTGGTGACGTACGGGCGAGAATGCGGTAGGGCCCCTGGTATCGCGCCAGTAATTTCGAGGAAAGGCCAGGAGCACTCGGTGGAATCCAGAGCCAAACGAGAGCACCAGTCGTGAAAGTAGAGAGATGTCGGTCGGTGTCATGCCGTAGCTTCTGGTGGCCTTGATCCTCGGTTGTCAGGGAACGGGCCAATCGTCTGCAATCTTCTGCGTACCTGGCAACATCAGAAATTGCAGTGTACTCAGAGCAGTCGGGCGTGTATGGGAGGATAGTGTCCAGCGTGCACGATGGTTCGCGTCCGCACAACAGAAAGAAAGGGGAAAACCCTGTTGTCGCGTGCGTAGCGGTGTTATACGCATACGTGACGAATGGAAGGACAGTGTTCCAATTGGTCTTGTCTGAAGCTGTGTACATCGTTAACATATCACCGAGAGTGCGATCAAATCGTTCTGTGAGGCCACTCGTCTGCGGGTGATATGCTTTCGTCATGCGATGAACCATGCTGCACTGAGCGAGCAAGGCTTGAGTGGCGTCAGACAAGAAAACACGCCCCCGGTCGCTCAAAAGTTCGCGGTGAGCACCATGGCGAAGAACGAAGTTGCGCAAAATGAAAAACGCTACTTCCGTCACGGTTGCCGTGGGTAGTGCTGCCGTCTCCGCGTAACGCGTGAGGTGGTCCACGCTGACAATTATCCACCCATTTCCAGAAGACGACGTGGGAAGTGGTCCGTATAAGTCAATACCGACGCGGTCAAATGAACGCGCTGGACAAGACAGAGGCTGAAGTGTATCGGCAGGGCGTCGAGGTGGGGCTTTACGTCGCTGGGATGCAGTACAAGCACGTAAGTACTTGCTAACAAATGTGTACATGACACGCCAGCAGTATTGCTGACGTAGACGGTTGTACGTTTTGAGAGCGCCGGCGTGAGCGCTTTGCGGGTCGTTGTGGAAAGCTGTACAGATTTCCGAATGCATGTGGTTGGATATCACTAACAGCCAGCCCCGACCTTCAGGCGTGTAATTCCGCCGATAGAGGAGGTCGTCTCGAATAGCGAATAGTGTTGCTTGACGGCGGATAGTTCTTGAGACCAAATTAGCTGACGGATCAGTCAGAAAGGCGAGGAGTTGGGAAATTCACACATCTTTGCGTTGTTCCGATGCCATGTCTGTGAAGTCGATTGGTGTTATGACAGCTGAAGAAGGTGACGAGGAGGTTGGGTCAGCCGGTAGCGGCGAGCGGGATAGCGCATCAGCGTCGGAGTGCTTGCGGCCGAGTCGGTATACAACACGAATGTCGTATTCCTGTAGGCGAAGCGCCCAATGACCAAGGCGCCCCGACGGGTCTTTGAGCGATGATAGCCAGCATAGAGCCTGGTGGTTCGTAACGACTTCGAAAGGGCGGCCATAAAGGTATGGGCGGAACTTCGTCAAAGCCCAGACAATTGCGAGGCACTCTTTCTCCGTGACGGAATAATTACACTCGGCTTTCTTGGCGACCACGTATTCTTGGTATCCTGATTTTCGTTGAGCCAATACAGCACCAAGACCGACACCACTGGCGTCAGTGTGGACCTCCGTAGGCGCATGGGGTCAAAATAACGTAGTATTGGAGGTGACGATAATAACCGCCGAAGCGCGGTGAAGAATTTGTTGCACTCTTTTGACCAAGCAGAAATGCCTTTGGAAGTTGTCAACAGGTTGGTAAGAGGCGCGATGATGGAAGAGAAGTTCCGCACAAATCGACGAAAGTATGAGCACAGGCCAATAAAACTTCGAAGCGTCTTGATGGAATTGGGCTTCGGATAGTCGGCCACGGCGCGGAGTTTCGCCGGGTCCGGGAGAACACCCTCTTTGCAGACGACGTGACCCAGTATAGTGAGCTGACGTGCGGCAAAATGACACTTCTTGATGTTAAGTTGAAGGCCAGCAGAGGTGAGACACGTGAGAATAGCCCGAAGACGAACAAGGTGAGTCGAAAAGTCGCGAGAAAACACAACGATGTCATCTAGGTAGCAGAGGCTCGTGTTCCACTTGTAGCCGCGAAGGATGGTGTCCATCATCCGTTCGAAGGTAGCTGGGGCGTTGCAGAGTACAAACGGCATGACGTTAGACTCATACAGCCCATCAGGTGTTACAAATGCAGTCTTCGATCGGTCAGGATCAGCCATTGGAACTTGCCAATATCCTGAGCGTAAATCTAAAGAGGAGAATTATTCTGCTCCTTGCAAGCAATCGAGAGCATCGTCGATGCGTGGCAATGGGTACACATCCTTCCGAGTTATCTTATTGAGCCGGCGGTAGTCGACACAGAATCGGATAGACCCATCCTTTTTGCGCGCAAGTACAACAGGGGACGACCAAGGGCTCTGCGATGGCTGGATGACACCACGCTTGAGCATATCGTCGACTTGTTCGTTGATAATACGGCGCTCTTCTGCTGAAACTCGATATGGTCGTTGGCGTAAGGGAGCATGAGTACCGGTGTCAATGTGGTGCGTGATGTTCGCTGTGCGACCCATAGATGGTTGAGTGCAATCGAAGGCAGAACGGAACTCTCGAAGAATGGACAAGAGTTCGCGTCTTTGTGTCGGCGATAGCTCAGCGGCAACAGAGGCCTGGAATCAGTCTGGCGCGGGCACTGTGGCCACAGGTGGCGTCATAGCATTGAGCTGGAGGTGAGGTTGGTGTTCGGCAAACTCCAGAGGGTGCAAGAGGTCAACGTCTTGTATGTTACCCAAACATTCTCCGCGAAGTAAGGTAACTGGCGACGATAGCGAGTTCGCAACGAGCATGGCAGTAGCACCGGATTCCACGGTGAGCACGGCAAAGGGCAGGTGTAGGCTACGGCGGCGGGTAAGTACGTCAGACGGAGTGAACAAAACAGTTCCGGCAGGAGCGGCCGTACAGGTCAGGGCTACAAGGGTGGATGTTCTCGGTGCTATTTCTGTGTCTGCAACAACGACAAGTTTGTAAGCTTCAGAAAGAGAATCTACAAAACAAGAGCTTGGCAGTGGTGTAAGGGCAACTTCTGCACATGAGCAATCTATGATGGCCCGATGACGCGAAACAAAGTCCCATCCAAGAATGACTTCATGGGAGCATGATGCCAGCACAAAAAATTCAATGGCATAAAGTTCACCTTGGATAATGACACGTGCAGTGCACACAGCTGTAGGTTCTATGCACTGCGAGTTGGCCGTGCGGAGCATCAGGCCCAAAAGAGGCGTCGTCACCTTTTCCAACTTGCGGCATAAGGTCTCACAGATTATGGAAACGGTGGCTCCTGTGTCGATAAGCGCTTGTGCGGTGCTCCCCTCAACATCGACGT
Source organism: Rhipicephalus microplus (assembly GCF_013339725.1). Classification (NCBI taxonomy): domain Eukaryota; kingdom Metazoa; phylum Arthropoda; class Arachnida; order Ixodida; family Ixodidae; genus Rhipicephalus; species Rhipicephalus microplus. Next base: position 51,665 of record NW_023610109.1, read on the forward strand.
CGATAACGTTTTGCGGCGAGAAAGATGGGGGCCTTAAGCAGTTCGAATGGTATGCAGCTGTTGCCTCCGGAGCTGCAGCGATTAGTTTCCCTCTTCCGTAGCAGGTCGGCGACGCATAGGTGATAAGGATTGTCCTCGGGGCGATGGTGACCGATGGTTTGGGAAGGGTCGATGACCGTCAGTGGTGTACCTTGATGGCGTCCTAGACGACGACGCAATTGGCCTGCCCACGGTGTCAACTGGAGGGGGCTCTCGGCGACAATGGCGGGCGACATGTCCAGCGATGCCACAGGCGAAACAGATGGGCCTATTATCCGGTGTCCTCCAAGCATCTGCTCGACGGTAAAATGGAGCTGAAGATCTCGCGTAGGGATACGGTGCAGCAATTGGGGTTGTAGGCACGACATAGGGCGGCGTGGCAGGTTGAGCATACGGCATACGCTGTTGCGTAGGCCGAGCAGCGACGGCAGCGTACGTGAGAGGCGTAGGGTGTTATGCCAGCGAGTCCTCGTCAAACGTCCGTGCCTCTGAAAAAGGCAATCTGGGTCAAGGCCAGCCCGCAGTCCGCCTGACGCGAACTCAACGGCGTGAACACGCGCGGCGCCTCTCTGGCCCACGTGCATTGAGTCAGCAGCGCACGTGACAGCGAGCCGGCGTCCTCGTGTCTGGTGGTCTGACGCATTGCGCGGCGACCCCATTGGAGGAATCTGCCCTGACGACCAGCGGCGCTTCTAATTGGACATTTTGGTTGGACCCGGTGCCTATAAAAGAAGCCCTGCGGCGCGTCGTGATCGGCGGTCCTATGAGAGAGGAGTCCCCATGTCGGAGAGCCGACATGTGTGTGAGTCGGCGGTCTTAGGCGAAAAGTTGACCTATGTGTTAGAGAGGAGAGCTCGGCTCTTCGAGTCTCTGTCGGCCCCAGTGCCGAAATTGTAACGCCTCTGTAAATATGCTGTACATAAACCTTGTTTAACTCACCGTCGTCTCGTCCGCTCGTCTTATCAGCTCTGCGCAGAAGCAGTCGCGAGCTGAGAAACATACGCTACCAAACGGCTGGTGACCTTCCCGGCGGAGTTGAAAGCAGTGGCGCCTTCGGGACCGTGTTGGCGTCCCCGTCTTTCGCAACAGTGGTGGCAGCGGTGGGATCGGCCGTCGTCAGCGACATCGATGCGGTTAGTGCCTGATGTTTTCCCCTCAGTTCACCAGACTACTATAGCTCAGGTTGTAGTAGTTTAGAGAAGGGCTGTGTGAAGCATTAGAGTGAGCTTTGATCGTTTCAAGCAAAGTCAAAGTGCTTTGAAACCAAAGTTAATGCGGAGGGGGTAAACACGGGAGAGTGAAAAATTGCTTGCGCGTCTTGCTAGTTGACTTATAGTGGGTACGGCAAGTAAATTGTTAACAGGGGCAAACAGCAAGAGGCTAGTGTGAACGATGGAGAACCTTAAAGTGAAGGAACTCATCGAAATTTGTGAGGAACTTGGCATTACTTTGGGCCGTGCGAAACGAAAGCAAGCGATCCTTGAGATCATGAAGGATGAGGGAGTGTCGGCTGAGGAAGTCGATGAGGCCTGGGTGGATATTAAAGCACGCCGTGAGGAGGCTGAAAGGCGAGAAGTAGAAGCTCGCGAAGAAGCTGAAAGGCGCGAAGCTCGCGAAGAAGCTGAAATGCGCGAAGCTCGCGAACGTGAAGAAGCTGAAAGGCGCGAAGCTCGCGAAGAAGCTGAAAGGCGCGAAGCTCGCGAACGTGAAGAAGCTGAAAGGCGCGAACGTCGCGAGGAGGCCGAGAGACAGGAGCGTCTCGAGTTGAAACGACTAGAATTGGCAATCCTACAGTGTTCGCAGGCGCCTAGCGTAGCTTCTCCAACAGCTCAGGTCAGCGGTTTTAGAATTCGGGACCAACTGCCACCGTTCGTAGTAGGCGAGGACATGGCGAAGTATCTCATCAAGTTTGAACACGTCTGTGAGCGAAACGCTTTGGAGCGGCCTCTTTGGGCGCGGAACCTGCTAGCTCTTCTTCCCGGCGAAGTGTCCGACGCGATAACTTGCTTGTCGAGGGAAGCGTTTGAGAGCTATGACGAGGTTAAGGAAGTGCTCTTGAGACGTTATAAGTTGTCACCCGAGGCTTTCAGGCAAAGGTTCCGGTATGCTAAAAAGGGGAATAAGTCACATGTTGACTTCGCGTTTCGTCTTAAGGCCGATTTAATTGAATGGCTCAAGGGCGAAGGTGTTTATGACGACCGCGATAAAGTGGTGGAATGCGTTGCATTGGAGCAATTCTACCGCTGCATCGAGGATAATGTCAGGCTTTGGCTGCAGGACAGACTTGGTGAAGTAAAGCTAAACAAGGCAGCAGAGTTAGCTGAGGAGTATTATACTCGCCGAAAGTTGCACAGCAGGGCAGTGCGCGTTGAAAAGGATGAGAGAAAAGAGGGCTTTTCAAAGAAACCTGATCAACGGAGACCCGCTCCGCACCGCAATTTCAAGAAGGACCCGTCTCTTACGAAGGACAGTGTAGGGGAAGGGCAAACAGAAGCGGAGAAATCGAGTGAGGTTTCTACCACACAGGCATTTGAATCGAAAAACAAACGGAAGCCGCTAATCTGCTACAACTGCAAAAAGGAAGGGCACATCGCGAGAAACTGTCAGGAAAAGTTTGCTTTCGCAACGATCCGAGAATCAGAAAAAAACATTCGGTTGTTGGAGCCGTATCTCCAAAAAATTAGGGTGAATGAGAAAACGTGCCGAGCACTTAGAGACTCAGCGGCAACCATGGACGTTGTCCATCCTTCATTGGTGTGTCCGGATGACTTCACAGGAGAATGCGCGTGGATCAGGCAGGTCGCCGAGGAGCAGAGTGTCCGCTTACCAATCGCCACGGTTGTCATTAAAGGCCCGTTCGGTGAGCTTCGCACCGAAGCGGCTGTGTCTGCCGCGCTAAATGATCGTTTTCCTTATCTTTTCTCCAACAACTCAGAGCAGCTTCTCAAAGAGCAGGGCAAATCGTTCTTCCCCAACTTAGCGTGCATGGCTCTCACGCGATCGCAAGCGCGGAAGCTATCGCGGCAGCTTGATCTGGTTCAATGCGGTGAACTCTCAAGTGACCTTGTCGGCGGGTCGACGGAACCCCAGAAAGGAAAGTTTCCGCATGAGTCATGTGAGCAGTCACGCGAGCGGGCCGTCGCCGAACCAACCGGCGCGGTTTCCGTAGAAAGAGGAGACGACATGGCGCCATTGAGTCAGAGCGAGAGGGTTGCAACGCTCTCGCCTGTAGCGGAAAGTTGGAGCGAGCTGCCGAGAGTTGATCGAGAGACGCTCATTCAAGAGCAGCGTGAGGATCTCTCGATTGAAGCGCTAGTGGAAAGCCAGAAAAACGCGGCACAAGTGCTGTCGAAGGAGCACTACGAGAAATCGGTGAAGAAGCGTGCTTTTGAAGTTGATAATCAGGTAAGGCTGCTGCAGCCGTCCAAAAGGAACAAGCTTGAGGTTGATTGGGAAGGGCCCGCAAAAGTAGTATCGAAGCTTTCTGATACCAATTGTGAATTTAAATTAGGAAGGCGGCCGAACAAAGTTTATCACAGTAACTTGAAAGCAGTCGTAAATTTACTTTTAAGTGCTTCGGAGGAAGAGGAAGCAGAAATTTTTAGTTCTAGTGAGATAATCGAAAGGAAATCGGAAGTAATCTGGGAACAGTTGAGCCTACAGCCTAGCTTAAGTGAAGGAGGACCTGAGAAAGAGGACCTGAGAAAGATTGGTTCCGAGTTTGGAGACGTGTTTTCGGACCGCCCCGGAAACACGAGGGTGATCGAACACGATATCGAGCTAAGCGGTGAGGAGTCGATCCGTAGCAAGCCGTATCGTTGTTCCCCTGTGCAACGTCGAAAGTGTGAGCCGCTCTTGGTGCCGCATAGGTATCGTCGCCTAAAAGTGGCCGGTTACTGAAGTGGAGCATGTTGCTCCACAGCGCAACTTTGACGTTCGCTATCAAAAAAAATAAAAAATAAAGGAAAGTTAAACGCTAATGCAGGTGCATTGAGCAGTGCGTTCTAGCTAGTACCTTCTCAACCTTTCGGTTTCTGGCTGGCGATTCGGGGCAAAATTTTGACCTCATCACGACCTGGGCTGAGCGCTCTCGTTCAGAGTGATCTCAAGGGGCCAACTTTATGTGGTATTCTAATTCGTTGCGTTGTTGTAATTGTGAAAAATTCAAGTTCTTACTTTAGGAGTCTTGTGTCCCACATGTGCCTCTTGATGTAGAGGGAACGAAATTCCGATAGACACGTAGATAATTATGTATGTTGTACTATACTTTGTCTGGTGTTCTGTCGGGTGACCGAGGGCACTTGCTTGTGTCGTGTGTTGTTTGTTGTCGAACCGTTCTTAGCAAGTTGCAGAACCATCGACGAGTGCTGAAACCGAAGATGGTCAGAAGAGACGAGTGAAGCTGGTCGACAAGTTGTGGCGACAAGCCAGTGGAGCTGGGATCCGTCGTCAAAAATGGGATGTGTTCCCGGAACAGTCTAGAGCTGTATTCTCCCCATGGCCCTGGAGGCGAACCTGGAGGGACCTGGCGAACGAGCGCACCTGACATCCGAGCCCCGTGGAAGCAGCTCGTCTTTCCGGTGCATTGTCTGGCGGCGGGGGTGCTGTTATGCCAGCGAGTCCTCGTCAAACGTCCGTGCCTCTGAAAAAGGCAATCTGGGTCAAGGCCAGCCCGCAGTCCGCCTGACGCGAACTCAACGGCGTGAACACGTGCGGCGCCTCTCTGGCCCACGTGCATTGAGTCAGCAGCGCACGTGACAGCGAGCCGGCGTCCTCGTGTCTGGTGGTCTGACGCATTGCGCGGCGACCCCATTGGAGGAATCTGCCCTGACGACCAGCGGCGCTTCTAATTGGACATTTTGGTTGGACCCGGTGCCTATAAAAGAAGCCCTGCGGCGCGTCGCGATCGGCGGTCCTATGAGAGAGGAGTCCCCATGTCGGAGAGCCGACATGTGTGTGAGTCGGCGGTCTTAGGCGAAAAGTTGACCTATGTGTTAGAGAGGAGAGCTCGGCTCTTCGAGTCTCTGTCAGTTCCAGTGCCGAAATTGTAACGCCTCTGTAAATATGCTGTACATAAAACCTTGTTTAACTCACCGTCGTCTCGTCCGCTCGTCTTATCAGCTCTGCGCAGAAGCAGTCGCGAGCTGAGAAAACATACGCTACCAAACGGCTGGTGACCTTCCCGGCGGAGTTGAAAGCAGTGGCGCCTTCGGGACCGTGTTGGCGTCCCCGTCTTTCGCAACAAGGGACAGGTGGTTGCTGATGCATCGGTGGAAGGGCCTCAGCGACTTGGGTTCAAATGGCGTGTTGGAGGTCCGGTGCCAAAGCTTGCGCGGGCTCATGTGTCAGTGGCAGCAGTGACAGCTGCCTCGCTACCTCTTCGCGGACGAAGTCCTTGATTGTCAAAAGCAGCGGCTGCTGATCGGTAGAATGACCAGCTAGGTGCAAGCTTGTGAGTGTGTCTGGCGTCGTGAGGGCTTGACGAGCAATCGCGCGCTGCCTACGCAACTCATCGAAGCTCTGACAGAGAGAAACGAGCACAGCAATTGTGGGGGGATTTCTCGCGAGCAACATCTGAAAGGCGCCGTCATCAATTCCTTTCAAAATGTGCCTGATTTTTTCTTCTTCAGGCATGGTATAGTTGACGTGGTTGCATAGATGCAACACATCTTCAATGTAGCCCGTGTAGGTCTCGCCTGGCTGGTGCGCATGGTGACATAAACGGTCGCTCGATCGCGACACTGGCTCGGTCCAGCGGTGCTCGAAGCTTCGGGCATCCGTCTCCGCTGTAACCACAGGTCGCGGTCCCTAATCCCGTCTATCCTTCCCTTCCTCCCTGTTTCTTTCTTCTCCCCTAAAAGGAAGCGCCTTGGCCTACACAGACCTACACAGACTGACCGGGTGGGTGAGAGACGTGGTAAATCGTCCCGCCGGGAAAAGAGCGGCACATTGCGGTGTGGCTTCTTCTCGGTGTGTGAGGTTTTGAAAATCTCTGCCGATCAGCGCGGGGCTCTTCGCGTCATTCGTTTTGGTCGTATACTTGCTTGCGCACCCCGAATGCGGTGTCCAACTTCCGAGGTTCTGTATCAGTATTTGAAGCACCCACTGCGTTGCTATGTTTTCTATTTTGGTTCAAAGCTGTATATGGCTAGAATAAACTGAAGTTTGTCCGCTTTTATTTACGGCGAGAATTCCTAACCCCTAAGTGCGACGGATATTCAGCTAACCCCACTATTCGGCACCAGTCAACTGAAAATGAGGAAGTCGGCAGTCTGGTCCGAATTACACCATAATTATTGCACTCTTTCTTATATACGTTAGATTTTTTTGTCTTTAATCAATACTTATTAGTATTACTATTCGGATTTAAAACTTCATATCTAGAATTCTCGGCCAATCCCCCAGAGTGGATATGAGCCAGATGTAAGGGCACAACAACAATCGCAAAAAACGTATGCGCCACAGGTATTCGGCTAATCACACTAATCACTAGTCACCCGTTGAAAATGAAAAAGAGAACACGCGTACAGTAAGCACTAATTCATATGTCGGTACAAGTACAACAATTATTTGAGAGAGACGTTAATTAACCATCGGTATTAGAGATAAACACTGAATCCGCACGTTTAGGCTTTCCTGATTAATCGCCCGTACGCAGTGCAGGGCGGCGATTTTATTTCTTCAAGCATTAGAACGTCGTCCAAGCTTACGAACATTGTGATACGTCTGGCCACTTTCTTGTGAGAACATCTGCAATATTCTGTTAGTTTAACCTTCTAACCTTCTTGAATTTTATCATATTTCCTCCGTGTACAAGGTAGTCAATGACGCGTCTGCTTTGGTTAAGCTTCTCTTCTGTTTTTAAGGAAAAAGGCACTTTCTGCATATAATATTGTGAAACAAAGGTCACGTTTACAGCCTTAGCGGATGGCGAATGATATTGTGCATGTCTGCCACATAAAAATAAACAACGTTAATAATAACCGGAAGGGAATAGAATTTTGACAGCTCTGTGGGAAGCACAGAAAAGGCATGGTATGAAGGCGTGTCCTGCGGTCGACGTGAAATGAAAACAAGGATACATGTCTCGGTCGAAACTGTCCGGACAGCAGATCCATCAAGGGAGCTCGGCGGCAGTCTATATACTCCGGCAGCGCCACGACACTGCGACAGCCGGTCGGTGACGCGTAATTGACAGCGGCGTCACTAAGAAGCGACGCTGAGACCCCGCGCCTGCAGTGCTGCGTTTAACGTAGACGTATTGGAAGCCACGGCTACACGGCGTTTCCACAGTCATACACTACAATGGCCAGAGAACATAGTGGGGGCGTGTGGGTTTCTTACGTCTATGTCCGGCCAATTACGAGGATATTTCTGTCTCGTGTTGCATGCATGCGGTATAGTAAGCATGCAAGCCCTGCTAAGCTCTAGGGCATGGGTTCGATCAGCAGGGTCTTCTAGCTTGCGATAAGCTGCATAAATTTTAAGAGCAGATGCGGATCCATCATCAAACACGTGATTAACCCCTTGGCGTCAACGCGAGTGATGCAAAATAATAATAACAATATTAATGATAAAAATAAATTATTATTATTTATTATTATTATTATATTATTATTATTTTATTATTATTCTTATTATTATTATTATTATTATTTATTATTATTATATTATTATTATTATATTATATCTATTATTATTTTATTATTATTATTATTAGATAACATCAGGTCATGACGCCATATATAGCAACGTCACCAATGACAAAACTTGTGACGTTATGCTGACGCCGCTATGACATCGCGTAACGTGCTGGCGTCGTCGCACGACATCGTCGCTCGTTCATAGTTGGGCCGACACCAGAGGCATGTGAGTCGCAGAAGCTTGGGCTGTACCTCCGATCTCGGAAACAGTGCGAAACCACGCTACGTTTAGCAGGATTTCGGAGGCAAGGAGGATTATAACAATCGACTGAGAAGGGAAATAACGAGTTGGCTTTCACCTTCTTGTCAGCTTCAGCGATTGCGTGAGAGACCTTGTGAGTTCTTCCTATGAAGTGTTTTTCATGAAAAAAACTATACGAATATAGCCTAATTATATTAACGTTGACAGATTGGTCTTTTATTGTTTTTATAGAACGGTGGAGCAGGCCTTAAAGTTATTTGTTTCTCAGTAATTCTGAAAATCACTGACGATTTCTTCCTCTTCTGATGTCATCTGTGATTTTGTCATTGTTGTAATTAAGTGTTTGTTATTTCTATATTTTTGTACACTTCTATTTAACTTAACCACGTCCCCACTTTCCGCTTGTAGGGTGTTTTTTTTCTCCTTTCCGTACAGTGAGTGTTGTACAGCGCCCGGTAGTGGCCACAGGCTTTCCCCTCGCTCTCATATCTCCCCCACACACTGCTATTTTCTTGTATGCATGCTTTCAAACCACGAAACAATCGTAACAACGATGCGATGTATGCCAGTATCTTCGGCCACGGCAATTGGTGTTAACAGAACGCCGACAGCCACCTTTTAAATCTTTGTTAACAAAGACAATTGCTCCAGTGGGATACTATCCAAGAATGTGAAAACACAATAAATGTGATATTGTAGCACAGGATTGCTTCAAACTTGATTACGGTCGCACCATCATGATCGGTTTTCCACAAAACAACAAAGCCACAAATAAACAAAAAAAGTTGCCCGGGCTCCACCTATACCAGCATTTGTTTGCTATTTTCTTTATATCTTCTATAGTTATAACAAGAATTTCTGAAGAGTTGCACTGAAAAAGAGCCCATGTATTGAAAGAGACAATTAGTGTTAGCTTCAGCTTTGCCTTATCTTACTTTTTTTTTCAATAGCTCGCAGCTGAACTATTCAAAAGTTTTAGTTCGAAACTTTAGAGTTTGAAGTAGTTGTCTGGTTCATCTCAAAACGCTAATATATACACGAGCAATAGAAGTGTAGCACGACTCAATTTATGTTTCCTTCTTTTCTTCACATGGCGCTTTTCTTTTCAATGTTCCTACCTCCTCCTAGAGGCGAAACTCGTATATCGAATATCCACGTAACAGCTGTTACTGTATAATTAGCGTATACGCTTAGAAATGAAGCCAATGGTGATTTCGCGGCATCGTAGGAAGGACAGATTAATACATAGTTACGAGTCAAGCGCAAGCGTTCATACAAAAAACCACAATAAAACAGAAGGACACAGCGCAACGGCTTATAGGATCGAAATGATTTCTAGAAGGGCAAGGGCAGCTGCCATGGCTTGAAATGAGAGAGCTAGTCTTAAGAAAGAGAAGAAATTAGGCGGCGAAACAAAAAGACGGGAAATGAATCGACGTCTCTCTCGACCAGCCGGTGCTGTGTATAAGTATATGAAATGGAGGGCCCCACTCCAAATCGATGTTCCACTTAACATAATAAAAAAAAGAGAGAAGTTTGAAGGAAAAATTTTCGCCATGCTCCCAGGGGTTTGTATTATGAGATCGATGCGCTGTTATTCCCTTCGACGTCACCTCGATGTTTTGACATTTCCATGACCCCGATTTAGATGCGCTGTGTCGATTGTTTCTTTGCTTTCTTTTGTCTGACAATAATATTACTTTCTCATCGCATCTCGTTTCCAAACGTTGCCCGAGACCAGATGGATTCGGGGGTGTTCCGTACCACTGGTCAGTATTAGTACATACGCATTCCCAGTTTGTCAACGTTTCTCGTAATTTAAACCCAGCTGTGTGCTTATTAAAGAGCTGGGACCCTGATATGTGGGGCTAAACGTCCCAAAACCACCATATAATTATGAGAGACGCCATATAATGGAGGGCTCCGGAAATTTTGACCACCTGGGGTTCTTTAACATGTGCCCAAATCTGAGCACACAAGCCTACAACATTTTCGCTCCATCAAAGATGCAGCTGCAGTTGCCGGGTTTCGATCCCGCGACCTGCGGGTCAGCAGCCGAGTACCTCAGCCACTAGATAGATCACTGCGGTGGGGCGTGCTGGGACCCTGAGGAAATCTATAAGATAAAGGCGTAGCTTTTTTTAATTACGCGCGATCCACTGCCACGATCTCTTTTGGAAGAAAGGGAGAAGGGAGGAGAGTACCGCTAGAAAAATGCAAACGCGACGACTACGCCGAGGGGGAGGGAGGGTAGGGGGTGTGAGAGAAAGCATGCTAAACGTTGTAAGTGATATGGGCACCGCAGCAGTGAAAAGTGCACTCGCGTCGAGCAAGCTACAGTGTACGAGGTCGTTCGTGTCGTGCAGTTTTTAAGGGGTATGGTAGTGTGAGCCTCCCAAAAAATCTAATTTGCAATTTTGACTCTGTACAATATACTGTACTCTGAGGAACAAGCCTGTGGAAGCCCGATGCCGAGTGGCTGCTCCAAGTGGTTTAAATGCCGCGCCGAAGTGCGCAAGATGCCCTCTGGCGTAACCAGAAGCGCACGTAAAACTTCGTTTTTCTCAAATTGCATTTTTTGTAAGTTTTTCACCTTTAATGTACCTTTTCTCAAAAAGTATTGAATCGCTTTCGATGAAACTTTGTATGCGTGAGCTATAACAAGTCAGACACAATCTCAACTAAAGCAATTGATGATTTCACAAAAAGTTAAGCTGTAAAAAATACACAACAATACGCACCTTCCAAGGCGTTGTGCAAGCAGAATGTTTATTTTTTTCACAAAAACTTCATAAAAATTAATATTTTTTTAGTTCTGATGTAACATATGAGTCTCTACAACAGCACGGCTGATTATGGTTACATTATTTTTGGTAGTTGCAGAGAAAATGTACATTGAATAAATAAACCTCCTTTAAAATTTTGGAGTAAGCCTTAGAAACAATAAGCAACCTAGGCATAAAAAAGGATGTCATTTGATATCCAGCGCCTTTTTTTGGAAGCACAAAAAATTTCATGGAAATACTTGCAGCCATTTCTAAGAAATTACGCTAAAACTGACATATACCATTCACCCTGCCATACCTCCTTAAAAACAATGTCGTCACGAAGCGTAAGCGGAGGCAAGCACAGCATCCGCTGATGTGAAATGCAATCTCGGAGGTCAAACCGAAAGGATGAGATTAATATATCCCCCCCCCCCCTCCAACTCCGGCTTAACCTCTGCTCCTGGCTTTTCTCGGGAGGCTTCTTTGGCGGGTGTGACTGCCGACAAAGGGCGGCAATTTAACTCATCAGCGCGTCTAACGCGATTTCGGCCCTTCCTTGAAAAAGTGGCTACGTCCTCGCTCCCGTTTTTGTTGAATCCTTGCGTATCCGTCTAAGATGCTTATGTTCGGTGTTCTTTTCTTGCTTCTCTTTCTTTTTTCTTCTTTTTGGGTGATGCAGAGTACCGGGAAAACTTCGGCAAGCATCTTGTTTTTTTTTCGTTTTCAATTTTTTATATTGAACTTTAACCTTGACACTTATTTCGTTATTTTTTTCGCTTTTTTTCGTTCCTCCATGACTGAAAAAGCAGCTACTGGAATTCATTCCAGGTATCCACATCAGGAAATGGGATAAGCGCACGTGTGGAAATTTCAATTCATCGTGATTCTTCTGCGGTCAATGGACACCTATGTCACTCCGACTCTAAAGTGGATTTACTTAAAGATAAAGCTTTAGTTTCAATACTTTTTACTCCTAAATGTACCGCACACCGAAGTTACTTCTTTATATGGACAACTCGAGAAATGAACCGAGTTTAATTTGTAGTGCTACACAAAGAAAACGTCAGGTTGATCTTCGTGGTAGTTTTGGAACGTAAATATTTACTTGGGGTTATTATGGGTTTCCGAAACCAATTAGAAAACCAATATGAGGAACTTGGTGTGCAGTCATTCATTTCAGCAAGAAGAGAAGCATACGGCAATTTGTAAAGCGATCGTATAGAGTTGAGAAAATGTGTATTCGGGATAAAAATAAAATCCTCATCTTACATTTAACACCTAAAATGTAGCATATTTGAAAGGGGGTTTATTAATGACGCCTGCTAGCAGGGAGACAACCGGTACAGACAGAAACAGTCGAAGGGGCTCGGCGTTGACAGTTCGCGCCTCGCCCCAAGAGGTGGTCGCACTGGTGATTGATTACCTTGTTCCTTCACCACTACACATTGAATAAATGGTTTTCCTTTGCATTGTTTCTCAGTGCTACCAACAGGAATAATGGAAGAAAACAAGTGAATCAGTGCTCAGTTACAAATTATCACTTCAATGTGGAACGCAGTTCACGCGTCATATGTATATTACTTCAACTCAGTTCACGATGCTTTAGGTAGCACTGTTTGCATAATTATTTTATTTTTATATGATCTGAAGCTCTTGTATTAGCTGTCCTACGGAAACCGGCAGTTCCGGTGCCTTTTGAAGCCAGCACATGGAACATGCAGCAGCGGGAAAAGAATTTCGTTTCACGTAAAAACTGCTGCATAAAGTTGCGTATACACTTTAAAAACGAGAAAAGGCAATTTAGGAGATTTGAAAATTTTTAGGGTGAGCTGCTTTTACAAGAGCACGGTACGCGAGCCATGCTTGCAGGACTGCTCTCTGTTTACAGGCTCGTTCGAACTCGTAAAGCTCTCAGGGATACACCTCCGAAAGACACTCTACACAAATTAATAATGAGAAAGATAAGCTTGGGAGAGGGGGGCAGGACTCGTTGGTGCACGTATGGCCGTAGCTATTCTTTGTTCGTTCGGCCACCTATTTTCGTTTGAGTCCCAGCGCGTATTCTTCACAGAGTCTCTCGTACGGCAGCCGGAGTTCACTTACGGAAGTGATAAATTATTCACGCAGAACTCGAACGCGCTACGAAGTCCTTTGTTTCGCGCGGTGTGCTTGCGACCGGCAATAAATTTAAGAGCTGCTCATTCTTTTTCTCTTTCCTTTTACAGCAGAATTTGCATGCTTAGGATAGCAGTAACGTTTCTTTGTTATTGGATATTGATGAGTGCCGATGTGACCAAATTATCAGAAATGATCATCTCTCCTTAGAAAAGCTGTAGCTGGTCCGTATGAACCACACAACAATTCACGCGACTTCGATGTGGGTACAGACTAAAACAACAGCATCACACGCCGCGTGGAGTGCACTAATAGAAGAGAGTACTAGTGCGTCCGATAATCTATTGCACAGCTTGGTATGAACATATAGTAAAGTATCTCCATGAACCAGAAGCTCCACGTGGATGTTGAGTCTGTCTGTCCGTCTGTGTGTCCGTCTGTATCTCTCTCTCTCTTCTCTTCTCTCTCTCTGTGCGTGTGTGTGTGTGTGTGCGTGCGTGCGTGCGTGCGTGTATTCTATGATAAGGGCAACGAGACACGCGCATTCTTTAAAGGAGGCTCATTTTTATTGACATACTGGCTCAGACCAGATGCTACTAGCAAATACATACGTGCGTCGGCCTTCGTTAAAAGAATTTATTTCAGAATTAAACAGTATTGCAAGCAGTTAGACTTGCAAGACTGTTCTATTTCTGATGTCAATCGGCAAGCCTTCGGAGTTTTAACTTGGTAATTTCTTCTCCGCCTTTTTCGCTGCTAGTAGCGTGGTGCTTCTTTCATACAACACTTTCATAACGCTATTCCGCTCACCGCTCCGTATGCGTCAAGCGATGGTGTCATCGCTTGACGCACACAGAGTGGCCCACAAACTCTGCGCCGGAGCACTCCACTCTGGCGCAGGGCAACAGGCGGGAATCTACCAATGGAACACACGTCCTCCCTCTGGAGCAAATGACAGGTTCAGAAAGGAAAGCGATGCGCGCGTGCCTCTTCTTGTTTGAGTTGGCCCGTTAAGCACAGCGACGCTACGCTAGCAAAACGTGAGCTCCGACGCGAGACGCAACTGACGCGACCAGCGTCTGTTGGCGCGCCCATAGTTGGCACCGTTTCAAGGCACGGGTTGCTTGTGACTTCCGGTCAAATCCGCCGATTTTCGCGGAGTAGAAAATGTCGCTCCATGGAGTGGATCTCGCGAAGGAGCAGCTCCAGATCTGCCGATGGAACATAAAGGGAGCACTCTCAATCTGCCAATGGAATAGACTTTCTCTGCATGGAACAGAAGAAAGTATTACTGAGAGCGCTCCGAATCTGCCAATGGATACACCATTACAGTTTTTTTTAGTTCACTAAGCACTGTCTTCTACACTTTCGTCATGTGCTCTTTTCTTTACTTCTTGTCTTTCTTTCTTTCAGGCTCTCACCTTGCGTGAGCCACTTGATTTTAATGGAACCGCAACGTGGAACGGCCCGATATACATTATACTCGGGTGAACACGGACGAAGCAGAAACATTTGCTTTCAATTTATTTGTCATATTAACGATATTTCGGTTCCACTGCTTTTGTCAGTATCCTCTAATGTACATGTATATACGCTACAAAGCAGAGTATTTTCAGCCGTCCACGATAATCAGTGCAAACAGTGTCTAATGCACGGTACATCTCAAATAAATCCAGCCACGCAGAGTTGTTGCCCAACATAGGATCATTTGCTGACGTCTTTCAGTGAACGAGTCCTATTCGGTATACTGTCTCTTTCCTAGCACGTTCGTAGGATAAAATACATGCCCATATTGGAATATACGCACGTTATATGCACTTTATATTACCTGCCGTATTCGTGCTGATTATGGTAAACAAGCGGCACGATTCTCTTCCATCTCAATATGGAATACACTTCCACTTATCATAAAATATATCAGCTCATTTCATCAATTAAAGAAACAGCAAAAATTGTATTTCCTTCACGTGGACTACTGTTTGTCTAATTTGATGTGTGCTTTTTGTTCGCGGTTTTCCATTTGGATAAAGATTATTAAACTGTTGTATCGTTTTTTTTCTTCTTGTACATTTCGCTTTGATTCTATATGCTATTTTTATACTATTTCATGCACTAATTTGCAATTTTTTCTACTACATTTTTTTGTTTTGATTGATATCTTTCGCTACTGTTGCTATTAAGTGTTTATTAACACAATGCTTTTGTACAGAAGGTCCCGATACAGTATCTTGACTATCGGACCTTCTGTATACCTAATGCCCGTTATTGTACCCAATATTTATTGATAAAAGATCGATTCTGAGTCTGATAAAATGTCTTAGACAGGCTGTCGATGTATAAAAGTGTATTTATTCTTACGCAAATATGTATATATTTGCTGTTAGCCGCGAAAGTATACAAAAATAAATAAAAGGTACCCTATTACCAGGAATTTTTTCAAGACCTGCCCAACATCTTGTTCCCCCGGCGTCCTGTTGCGGCTGTGTTGTGCGCGTGTTGCAGTAAGAGTCTTGTTTGCGTACGCGTATAATATTACAAATAAATTATATACGTATATGCATTCACATGGTCTTCTCGTTCAACCTTACTTTTCATATACGTATACTGTTATCACTTTTTCTCTTGCGTGCGTCTTGAGCTCCATCGTCGTGTTTCCTTTTTGTGCGTGTTTGGTCCAAGTGCGCTGATCCCACTCCTTTGCGGGTAAACTCCGTCGCGTAAATATGTGTTGTTATCCTGCCACACTGCGGGTATCGGTGAATAGCGCATACAGGGGGCTTAACAGGTGCATTTTGGAGTTTCTCAATCAAGTTTGCCACATTGTGTCAGCAAGCAAGTGAAGGCCCCTTGCAGCGTCGTTTCTCGAAAAGAGTATTAGGACTCTCTGATGGACGTCCTTGTGGGACGTACGACCGGTTTGCATCATCAGCGAGGTCGTTACTAACGGTGCCACAATGTTCCGGCATTTGTCGGAATGTGACGTCACGTCCCTTTGACAAACCTAAATAATGGTATTTTATTATTTTATTCACTAACTATATGAAGTGAAGTTAAGTGAAATTAAGTGAAGTTTCCTTTCTTTTACAGAAAGGGGGAAGCCGGGGCTAAAGGCTGCAGTGCCTGACAAAGACTTCAGCTGCCGTGTACAGCTTGACATGAATTAACTCAAACACATAATTGCAAAGGTAGCTGCATGTGCCAGTTTAACACAATGCTGCTGTTAATCATGCAGCGTAGACAAAACAAAAGCATTATAAAAGGCCCAAATTGATACAAAATATAAATTCATACAAAGCAAAAATCAGATTCGAGAAAATATTTTCTTGTTTATTGTTGAATAATTTCCACGCAATATCAAAGTCAACATTCACGCGTGATTTTATAATTAAGCACAGTTACCTGATAATTTAATTTTTGTTTGCCATAGTTTGTGCGCGTCTCAGGAACCCGGTGGAGTTGTTTTCAAAAATGGTATGCGTCATTAGACAAAGTACTGTTTTCAGTGTGTAGGTTATTGCTCTTTATATACTGCAACAGTCGAAAAACGTAGAGTTGGTTAACTTTAAGCGAATCGTAACTGCGAAACAATGGCAACGAAGAAAAATCTTTGGGTCTGCCACGGCACCCATGAATGCACCGCAAAGCTGCATATTGTAGTACCGGTATTTTTTTTAATTTAGTTGGCGTAGTTGTTCCCCATACAAGAATACCATAGGTTAACGTACTATACACAAGAGCATAATACATCTGCAATCTCAGCCACGCGGGTACCAGGACAAGCTACTTTGTAGAGACAGCCAACACTTTTACTTATTTCAGATGCTAATTTTGTCACATGTATGTTCCAGGAAAGGTTCTGGTGGAAGCAGACACCAAGCAATTTAATGCAGTCAACCTCATGTATTTTAGCCACCCAAAGTAACTATTGGCATTATAGTAATCAGCAGTACTAATTGGCCTAAAATAATGTAGGTAGTTTTAAATAAATTTAAGGAAAACTTGTTGAATTGTAGTCGTGACTGTAAGTTTCCTAAGCACCTATTTAGCTTGGCCTCTACTTGTACAAAACATTTGGCTGTAAAAATTATGTTCGTATCATCCACATACATAATCATGTCATGAGAGCCTGGTAGTTTTGTAATGTCAAAAATGTTTATGAAAAATAATAGTGGTCCTAATATAGAGCCTTGAAGGACTCCGCAAGTGACAGGTCGTCGGTTAGAAGTAACATCAATCACCCGTACGTACTGCATCATATGGCGTAAATAATCCTACACCAAAAAGTACGTATGACACCACGTACAGCATAGTAATCAAACTTTTCTAAAAATATTGTGCTTTACGCAGTCAAACACTTCCGAAAATATAAGAGGAGACCAAGAGTGTAGCGCTTCTGTTCTATACTTTGAGGTATTTTGTCTTTATTGAGGAGTAGCGCCTGCACTGTGGATTTTTTCTTCAGAAAACAGTATACAGGCAAAAAGATATCCGGTTTTGTTTAATGAAAAAATCATTGAAGCCTGCAATCGATGACTCTTTCGAATAATTTATAAAATTATGGTAACAAAGGTGTTGATCGTACAAAGGTGTAGTTTGTCATTTTTAACCGATTACTACTTTTATATATTGAACAGACCTTGGCGATTTTTAGGTGATCAGGAAACAGACTAGTAGTTAACATTAGATTAGCAAGATAAGGCAATGCGTCAGATATCAAAGGGGCAACGCGCTAATGGGGCAGATTTTACATCGTCGTGACCTGCAGATACATATTTTTTAATTTGTTGATTTACGCCTGCGTATCCTATAAATTCATTAAGGAAGCTACAAATTATATCGCACCTCTCCCACCATGACACGATATTACTGCGTCAGCCTATGGTTAGAAGAGGCTCTCAAGAAAGCATACTCGTTTTGCATACGACTTTCAGACACCACCAGATGTGACTCGTGCAGCAGTGGTGAAATGATGCAACACATAATGTGTTTCTTTGTGATCGCTTTGTCACTAAATGCAATGTTCTTCGCACTACGTTATCCAGACGACAAGGCGCTTTAAGTAGAAAAGATTCTCGAACCACGGCCCATTTTATCGAAGGTCAACATATTGACGCGGGCATTGGTGCTCTCTTTGAAAGTCGACTTGGCTAAGCGGTTGTTTACGTGTGTGCAACAGACAGGCGCTCATGTTCGACACTGATGGCGCCTTGTTCCCTTCGTCATCATTCTTTTATTGTGTTGATTCATTTCCCCCATGTAGGGTAGCGAACGAAACGCGTGTCTGCATGGTTGAGCTCGTTGCCTTTCTTTCCTTTTAGGGGCGAATCTCCTTGTGGTCAAGGCTTGTGCGTAAGCGTTGGCGTTGGCGTTGGCTTTGTGCGCCGTAGCCGCCACGGAGGGTGAAGATGATACTGAAAGAAGGAAGGAAGGCATAAAAGGAAGAAGGTGGGGAGGTTAACCAGAAAGACATCCGGTTGGCTACTCTACTCTGGGGGATTAGGGAAGGGGACAAGAAATATGAGAAAACGGGAAGAGAAGAAAAAAAAGAGAGAGAGACTGGCAGTAATTTCACTGCAGCGTGTAGAACTCCACCGCATGTCAGAGGCGTTCAGACAAACCCGTCTTTGCAAAAAACACAAGAGGGCTTTCACTGCCTTGTGGGCTGTCAAGGGATGTGGACGCTGGTGTAATAGCACCTGCACAGAAAGAGGCCCATCATCAAGTTGCCGCATTGCGTTGGCAAGTATTGTCTCTCTGAGGCAAATCGAGGACAGTGGCACCACAAGTGTTCGATATTTTCATCGGTGCCACAAACATCGCATGCAAGCTGTCAGTCATTCTGATTAACGTGGAAAACAACTCCCAGCCAAAGGCGATAGAGAAGCGAAGCTTTACGTCGATGTAGGGCGGGTGGAGGCCGGAGTTGAGCTGAAGACAACGAAGAACAAGTGCGTTCGAGGCCACACATTCTCTTTCTACCATCGTGGCACAGCTCATGCAAGGTACCCACTATACGCTGTGGCGATGACGCTGATAACGATGATGATGGTGACGGTGATGATCACGGGCAATGACTGGCTTGCGCAGTAGATGACGTCTAGATATGCTCTACGATGCATATCGTATGACTGGAAACAACCAACAACCACCAAGGAAACGTGCACAGACCTCGTTTTTTTTCAATTTCAGGCTAGACCCGGTACCGAAAAGCAGCAACAACGAAGGCGAGACGTAACTCACAACTCAACACAACATACCAGTTATGAACAATAAACATTGTATATACCTGTACAGCACTTTGTCACTCATATACATGCGTGGGTGGTCACTGTCACGGGTGATTTACGGTAACACGGAACGATCTCACTGCTTCATCCACTCATCATCATTTACATCGTGGATATGCCGTGTTTTATTTTTTTCTCCTGCGCATCGTGCTTCTATATTTGGTCAAAGTACAACAATTTGCCACAGGAAGCGGGTCCTTCGTCACATCCTATGCTTGTAAAGCGGGTATAATGTGTAATGCAATAGTCCATTTGACCAAGATTTCACATTTCTTTACCAACGAATGAATGTACATAATTCGCGCACCAATTAACCATGTAGTGGTACGTATTAAAATCCAGCGGGTACCGGGACACTCAGCGAAGTGACTCGTTTTACCAGGGTAGTTAACTACCGGAGAGCAGGTGCGCCATTTCTTTGCATCTGCAGGATAATCCGAACAAACCAACGACCTGCATGTACACTTAAATGTGCTACTTGCAATCCATTGCGGTGAACTTATGGCAGCCGCACAGGCTCTCAGTCGACCACCTTACTTTTTATTATTATTTCTTAGGGAAGATATTCAGAAACACTGCCAGGATGCGCTTCGAACTTTCCTTGACTCGAAATCATCGGAATCGGGGGCCTTTTTATATTCAGGAAGCTTGCTCGCATCCATATTCCGAAGAAAACATGAAATAAAAAATTTAAAAATATTGACAAAAGTTCCCCCAGAGGCGCGGTCTGCTCATCGGAAACCGTTGCGAGATTGTAGCGAGTCTCGAATTGAGATGCATGCGTTTCAATCACCCACTCTGCCATTTGAATGCGCTTTCTTTATCATCCGCGTGTGTTCCCCTTTATTTCGCGGCGTGCCTCACCGCCTTCCACACATCGTCCCCCTTCTGGCTTTCCCACTTCTTTCAAACACGACCTTGCCGGAAGCGGCCTGCTTCTGAGGCAAATCAGGAACTTTTATGGGTCTGCAACTTCCATCTTGATTCGTGGTCGAGCACTCCTCTTTTGCATCACTGTTTTAAAACTATCTTCTTTATTTGTAAAGACTATATATTTCGCTCTTAAACCCATGCATTCCAGCTTTATACGTCTCTCTGAAAGTTCTGAACAAATGGCTTTATTATTGACATTTGTTTTTTTACCCATGAAGGGTTGCCGGTTCGTATCGGCAGTGATTACAGTTCAGCCTTTGAATTTGCGGGTTAAAGTTAGTGGTCCTGCCTCTGACCACTCTGCAAAGCTGCTGTCTCTTTTCTTTTTAATATTTTAGTTGTTTTCATGCGCTGCATATGCATTACGTTTAAATTAAACTTTTTTTTTCACCATAAGGTCAGACCAATGCTAGAAAATATACGCCGCTCCACAAGTTAACCCGAGTTTTTTGTAGACATGCGACTCTGTATAGGACTAACTTTCAGTTCGTCGTCATGTATATAAAAGTTTGAAAGGAAAAAAGAATGGGCAGTTGCAGCCAATGACAATTGTAGATGCATACGAATGGCAAAGTCTATTTGGTAATGCATTGTTTACCTCGTCTCCACTTCTTCCCCACAATCCTTTTTTTTGTGCCAGTATGCAGAAAGAAGAAAGAGAGGTGAAGGAGAGAAAGAGAGAATAGGAGAAAAGAGTTGTCCTCAAGTTCCTTACTTCCAACTTCGGTTGACCAGCCCTAAGTTAGCCTAACTTACTCTTCAAATCAAGGTAGACGATTGGGCCAGTTGGTAATACATGATCTAAGAGTACTACGCGGTAGAAAACACGGACAGGAAAAAGACGACAAGTGCGCTTGTCCTTGTCTTTTTCCCGTCCGTGTTTTCTACCGCGTAGTACTCTTAGATTGCTCTTCAAGCACGATCAAAAGAACAAGTAAAACGATCCCGCGTCTTGCGGATGAATTCTGGTTTAGCCATTTTGTGCACACGCCACACGGCACACATTCAAATTAAACATGCCACGGCATGATTGTCATGCATAGGAAACATTGAGGAGTCCTCTAGACTAAGATCTGAAACGGGCAGCACACAGCGCACGAACAAAACAGGCAAGATTTGTCCAACCTGCTTTTTACAAGAAACACGTTAAGATCAATGTTCATCTGCTGCATAGAGCGTAAAGGAAAACATGTGTAATCTGTAGAAGTTACGTTGGACGAAAACCAAGCAAAGTAAGGTTATTTCTTTACGCCCTCGGATTCTGAGAAGTTTGAGCAGTCACGGCAAAGTCGCGTGCACAAGTTTATTTTTCCCGAAATTGTGTTTACGCCACCTGTAAGGGCGCGTAGCCTGTTATGGATGCTAAGAATACAACTATAGCTTTAAAGAAAACTATAGCTTTGTAACTATAGCTTTAAAGCAACTATAGCTTTGCGATTCATCTACGTTTTCAGTGTATCCAGATCAAAACGGAGTTGTTTGTGCAGCGATGCTTAGTGACAATCAAAGATGTCAAAATGTTGCGAGCGAGTGAATTGTTCAAACCCTTGTTACTGGAACCCAATGAATTCAATAAGAGCGGCAAATGAACGGTTCTTCAGCCGTACGGAACTCAAACAAAACAATCAGGTCGTAAAAGCGGTATTTTTTAGACGTGCGCAAAAAACAAACAAGTGTGGCGAACCGCAGAACGAGGAAATGAAGTTATCGAGCCTAAGAGGCCGTATGCTCGCATGCCAGCTGACGTGACGCCGAAGCGTCAGGAGCGATTGTTTCTCGACGAAAAATATACAGTTTTATTTATAAAGCACTATGTCTGATTGTGGTTGTGCAGCAGAACGGAAATGAGGCGCTAGAGACGGTGGGGAGATAACGATTGCAAATGCTCGTATAATTGTATAACGGCGACTTCTGGGATAAAATCGTAGACGTATGAAGTGGCACTGCGGCTCTGCAGCTGACTCGCTTCACAGGGCCTTAAGAATACTTCTATCTTCTTGCATAGACACACGCTCCTCTAAAAGTTTCAGTGTAATTGAGCGATAAATATCTAGTTAGACAGACTGAGAACATATCAGTAAGTAAAAAGAACTCGACAAACAAGACAAATGATTAGAGAAAGAGTAATGGTGATAGTGGATGCACCAGGGAAAGAGGCGAGTCAGTGGGAGAGCGGCCGCACACTCCTTCCCTTAATTCCCCCCCCCCCATATCCCTATATCCACCCCTTCTAGCAGAGCTTGCCTCCCTTTCTCCCGTAAAACACAACACATGAGTTTCCTGTTTTCCCGGCTATATTTAATAAAGTCAATATTTAGTTAAAGAGGTTTTTATATGTTGTTGGTGAATTTCGAGAATGATTCACTTGGCACATCTTTAAGAAAATAAATATGCATGATCATATTGCAGCTCAGCAAAGTGTCGAGAGGTTAAACATCCGTCTTAACATCCGGTAGGGTTGGGCGAAAAGAGGGCTAAATGAACTTTCTAACCGTTGATAAACAGTGATGACGAGATTCCTGTTAGTTGGGAAACGGCCCTTCTGAGAAAAATGCAGTAACACCAAAGTGTTCGTGACTAAAGATAGTTTTACGCTAAAGCCCAACTTCACGAAGTTTCGTTCAGCGATAACATGATACCGGACAAAAGTTCTGGCCACACTTTGGCCCACAGGGTATGTACGGAGCAAGCCATATGATAGTGTACTTCCTACGGCAGCAGTCCAGCAACGTTCACCATCAACAGCCGAGTCACAAAGAAACGCCTTTATTAAGCTGTCAAGCACTTTTTGAAAGTGAAGTTAGGCGTCGGCAAACAATAAAGATCAGCAGGCTGATCTAGCAAGAAGGCTGGCACTCAACACGCTTAAAAATGAGAATGGAGTCGTGACAAGACACATGAAAATAATCTCCGCGTTTGGGAAACAGAGTGGTGAGTAGGGCTCGTTTACTATCTCTCATGAGTGAGACTTCATTCGGACGCCGAGATAGCGATCACTCCAACTGGTCAGATTAGACGCGTCCAAAGACAACATAAGCCTGCTTTGAAACGGCATCGCAAACCCTAAGCTCAGGTGCTTTCCTTTATCCGTGTTAGAGACTGTTAGCGCAGTTCATTATTTCTAACTGCTCAACATACCATGTCACACGGTAAAAACTCACATTCACCGAAAAGTTTGTCACGGTGTGTTGGTGGCTTGTTTTTACTGCACAGCCCACGTTCACATCTTCGTCTAGTGCTGCGTAACTAGCTGATTGCACAGACTACTTACGAACAACTTACGAGCAAAATGCTTTGCATATTTGACCCCGGAATCACTGACGATCACAGGCATTTCTAGTAAATACGGCTTCTAATATGATTCAAAATGCACACGCCATGAACTTTCGCAAGCCTGGTTTAAGCGGCCACAGGACAACAAAGCAGACAACAGGACAGCGAAGTTGATGGATGAGTCGCTAGCGCTCTATATACTGCAGGCTTCTGCTCTGCACCACCACAAAAAGACTGTGTGTCAGTCATTAAGCAAATCACGCGCATTTTCGCGCGGACAGTAAAGATCGTTGGCTCATATGCTCTCACGACCACTGCCCACGTGCCAGCCCCGTATGTATGCATGGGACATGAGCGCACAATAACCAATCGGACATCCGCTGGTCCCGCACTGATTCGGTGCTTCATCCATCACGCAGAGTGGGGTGACAATGCCTTCCTTCAGCATCAGCAAGGCCGTAGTCACGAACAGAAATGATCCATTGACTGAGCCAAGCCGTGACCACTACTCCACTGCATTTGCCGTCGCAGCACGTGCGGGAGACCATTCCCGAAAGTTGACGTGAAGGAAAAATGCCGTTTTCGTCGAAAATTGCACGCACCGTCCATCTCGATTCTATCACTGCAACATCAGCTTCTCTCCTTACATTGGCCGTTTGCCTTTTTGTCGCGTACCGGTTGCTATCTATCAAGCATATTTATCAAGGCGAAAACCTCAGATGCCTCATCAAACGCAAAAATTGGCCGTAAATATCGGAGTGAAAGGAGTGGTGCGACAGGTCATCTCGAAACGTCGTCATCATATTACGTCATGACCACCTCAAAGATCGACAAAATATATAATGTCAACATGAATTCAAAGTCACTACGATGTCACACTTTGACGTAATCCCATAACGTCGTCGCTTGGTCAACGGCGGGCCTATACCGGAGGCAATGCAAAACGGTGTTAGCAGCAGATTAGGACATCGACTGAGAAGGAACAAAGAGAAGGCTTTCGCCATCCAGTCGTCTTAGGCGAATGCATAAGTACCTTGTTTTTGCTAGAAAAATCCTTGTGTGTCATTTACCACATCAACCAGATTCCTTTTTTCTTTTTCCCCTTTCTTTCTTCTTTCTTTCTTTCTTTCTTTCTTTCTTTCTTTCTTTCTCTCTTCTTTCTTTAGTTATTTCTTTACATCTTTACTTTTGCAGTTGCCAAATAAAACAAAGTCAATTTTTACTTCAATGCTGCCCTTATATATCTCGGTCCACCTTTCCTAATAAAATGGCTTCAATGCCGCCTATTGTTGGCAAGTTTGGTGAGTCTCTATTTGAAGATCTCAATATCACATTTGTGGCAAGCATCTTTTTTTTCTTGTGTCTTTCGGATTAATATTTCCGCTATTTTCATCGAGGATTTCGTTTATTTGCTTTTCGCCTTTGCTTTCCGTGGGGGTGTCCGAGGAATAGAGGAGATGCTAGCCTGTATATACCGCTCTGATCGCCTTAGCCGCAGCCGCTATACGCTGTCGGATATTGCGGTTTCGGCGAGCCGGTTCGGACTGTTTATATTGTATATCTGCTCGCGGATATTGTTTCTCCGATGCCGCCTCGAGAAGATTTCATTAAAAGAAGAGCTTCCGGATATCACTCGTAGAGGAAAAAAAAAAACTCAGGGGACCCTAAAGCTTCGCCTTTAGGAGTTGGACCCGATAGCGAAATCCTCTTTGTAGTGCGTACTTGAAACACTTAGGACAAGAAACCTTTTCGAATTTGCTATCCACCCACTACGCGGTCTTTAGGAAATAGGCGCAGTATCGGGTGTGCCTTTTGTATTGGGGTACTGACTTTCAACCACGGAGCCATTAGGGTAATCACATATTCTGACGCCCGTTGGCAGTGGACGCTTGTACCACCCATTATTACTGCAATATTTAATGTTGCCTTGTGAGGCATGTATACGGGACGCGTGTGTTTGTGAAGCGGGAAAGCTACTTTCACTGCATTTCCAAGTAGAAGTTCTTTTCGCTATTTTCACATGCAGAGGCGTGGCTGTGCGGTAGAACATCCGCTTGCCACGCAAACGACCCGCGTATCATCCCCAATTTGACCCAAACAACCCTGGTTTGGTCCACACTCTGCTCCAGGATTTTTATTTATATTATTTGCATCGTTCTCAATTTATCGGTCACGCATAAGATGATGATTTTTCGCTCACAACCAACGACACCAATGCCGACGCCAGAATTTCTGCCAAACGAGTTCTTTAACGCTATCGCGTTAAAAGATTTACTTTTGGCCCACAGCCACAAGCCATCGAACGGCGTGGTGTTCACGTCGTTCGTTTCGCTCACGCAGACAGCAGTACCCACAGGCAACCAGAAGAAAATGAGCTTTGGCAAAACAGTGCGAGTCGGCCTGATATCAGTGACTGAAACGGTGATAGAACGCTTGTGTTGTTATCTCTCGATCATTACACAAATGGGTAAGAAAGAGAAAAGAACAGGGAAAATGAAAGAGAGGGAGATTAATCACACGCGAACGTGGTTCGCCCC
Organism: Rhipicephalus microplus; assembly: GCF_013339725.1. NCBI lineage: Eukaryota > Metazoa > Arthropoda > Arachnida > Ixodida > Ixodidae > Rhipicephalus > Rhipicephalus microplus. Next base: position 77,522 of record NW_023610109.1, read on the forward strand.
CCACGAGCTGGCTTAGGTAAGTCGAAAGGTGAGCAAGGCCTCTCCCGCTGAAGTACTTTTGTACTAGCTTTACCGGAGCTGCGTCGATTACTCATGAATAATAATAATATAATAATAATAATATAATAATAATAATAATAATAATAATAATAATAATAATAATAATAATAATAATAATAATAATAATTTAGTTTAGCTTGTGGATTATACAAATACTACCCGTATTTGGTTTAGTTGTAGTCCAGTACCTGCCACTGCTCATGAATCTCTTGTATTTTGCAAATCAATAATGCAGTTCACATTTGTTCACGCAAGAACTGTGCTGAGACATTGTAGTAAGTGTGCGCTTAGGAAAGCACGTGCGATCCAGGTAGATATGAGCCAGGAGAGAAAGAGGTAGACACGGGAGAGAGAAAAGGCAAGGCAGGTACCCAAATCCATGTCTTGATTTACTACTCTGCATTTGCGGAAAGACATACAATGAGAGCAAAGAAAAATGGCAGAGATAGAGGGCCAGTTGCGATCGCTCGCATAAACATGATGCGGCATGACTCTAAATCGCCGCAGAGGTGTGCCGAGATGAAGTACTACAGTGACGCTGTCGTCGTTATGTGCCTAGACGAGACGAACGGCGATGGTCTTTCACAAAATTGCGATGAGTACTGAAAGCATATATAGATGCGAGGTGTGAGTGTGCTAAAGGGCCCCTAAAGAACCCCTGAAGATACAGTGAATGAATGGGTTAATGAACAGAATGAACAGACTACTGTCATGACGACAGTATTCTGTTGATATGCCTTCACGAGCAAATAAGCTCTCGATTAGCCCACGTACAAGGAATATCAATTGGGAATTAATTCATTCGCAACTTTGTCATACAGTCGCACGCCCACTCTGCTTCGTCTCACAAGACTATCGTTAGACGTCAACTGAGTTCATTTAGTTTCGTGCGTTTTCAACACCACGAGCGGAAATAACAGTCTGTAGCAGAAAAACGCGAAATCCTTTGGTTTCAACGCCTTACGCTGACATTGTCCACGCGCTTAATGAAATAAGGGACGAGGAGGAAACAGCACCGGTAGGACGGGTAGTGAAGCTGAAAAATAAAACACTACCTCGTCTTTGAACATGCTGTAGCTTGTTTTGGGCTGGCCCCATCTGCAACTTTTCAACAAGAATGGGATGAGCGTCAACTAGCCAATGAAATATGACTGACGCACCCAGCGATCTCGCTTCGACAATTCCTCGACAACTCATGAGGAAGCTCCATGCCATTGCTGCTCTTTTACAAGCCACATTATGGATGTGTGGTGCTTTTGGAATGTGCTTCATGAGCGCCCTACCTCAAATAAAAAATGGTTGAACTAAAGAAAAAGGTCTCCATTAATTAGTTTTCCCTGTCATTAATGAAGGTCCTCTTCCGTTATCTACGCCTGCACTTGGCTTACGTTTATAATTGCTAAGATGGCCCTAGAACCACAGAAGATTCACGTCGCCCACGCTATCGCAACAACGAAAAAAGAAAAAAAAGCTAATAATACCAGCACCATCACTGTATACCTAACCTTCACTCCCGCCCGCTCCCCCCCCCCCTTTTTTTTTCCTGTTTCGGCGGAGCTCTCCATCTTCAGTCCTTTGTGCGAGGTTTCGGATGGCCTCAGCAAAACGAACAAGGGCCCGAAAGCCTTTCGAGGAAGGGATACAGTGGGCTGGTCAAATCAATGCCCCCTCCTACGGGAGCACAGCACCTCCGAACTGCGGCGGCTGGAGCGTTGGTCGCGATCATCCACCGAGCTCCCTTCCGATGAGCGCCATCTCGAAAGGCGTCGCGATGGCGGCGGTTCTATATACAGTCTCCAAGACCAAAACAACCAGAGAAGCCCGGCTGGTGAACGAGAAAGATCTTTTGAGCTGTGGGGACAAAAGACTAGATGCCCATTTGGTCCCCTCCCTCCCCTTCGCGTCCCATCGGATTTCGTTGAGAAAAAAAATAAACAGCTGTTTGGAGCATCAACACTCGGAAGGGGAGCGTCATTGTTGAATGTTGCTTGCCAGTGTTTGTGGCGGCGGTCTCACTTCAGTTCTGAAAGAGCATCCATGCTTTACGAAGACCTCAACGACGCTCACGCCATTGAATGGCGCGCGCCAACAAAAGTGGGGGTGTTTTTAGGGGCAAAGCTTCCTTATAGCAGCACCCGTTCGTCCACCGTAGTATGTAACAAGTATAACATTTTGACCTCCAAGGTGGGCTGCTCATTCACTTTAAAATCAACGAGTTATACCCAGAGCGTCTAGCAGCTTGCGGAGGTTAAGATCAGGTAACAACTGAGTGCTCTCCTTGTAAGGCTTGTCGCTCCAATCGCACGTGGTGCTCCAGTTCCCTTTGGTTGGTTCAGTTGTTGATAGTGAGAATGTTATGCATACGTGGCGTGGACCTTCATCAATTCGTAATTTAAAACTCAATCGGGTGAGTGATCCTGTCGTCCTGCTTCACCTGAGACTGGACATTCGATTGTGAACGATTTAGTACGTATGCGGTATATATGTACTGTTATGCCTGCGAGTCCACAGCGAACGGCCGTGCCTCTGGAAAAGGCAATCTGTGTCAAGGCCAGCCGCGCGCCCGCCTGACGCGATCAACAACTCAAAGGCGTCAGCACGCCACGGCGCCTTTCTGTCGGCACCTTTCTATCGCCACGTGCAGTGAGTCAGCGCACGTGCAAGCGAGCCCGTCGAGTAAACAACTGGCGTCTTCATGTCTGGGGGTCTGACGCGGCCCAGCGGCGACACCATTGGAGGAGTCTGCCCTGACGACAAGCGGCGCTTCTGGTTGGACATTTGAGTTGGACCCGGTGCATATAAAAGAAGCCCTGCGGCGCGTCGCGATCGGCGGTCCTAGGTGAAAGCTGACATGTGTGTCAGAACGGACTCGTTTGAGAGCACACCTTTGTGTTAGAGAGGAGAGCTCGGTTCTTCGAGTCTCTGTCGGCCCCAGTGCCGAATTCGTAACGCCTCTGTATATATGCTGTACATAAACCTTGTTTAACTCACCGTCGTCTCGTCCGCTCGTCTATCAGCTCTGCGCAGAAGCAGTCGCGAGCTGAGAAACCTACGCTACTAAACGGCTGGTGACCTTCCCGGCGGAGTTCGAAGCAGTGGCGCCTTCGGGACCGTGTTGGCGTCGCCGTCTTTCGCAACAGTGGTGGCAGCGGTGGGATTCGAGGCGCCCTTCGTAACGTCGTCGGAGGTGCGCGTCGCAACAGTGGTTGGCAGCTGCGGGATCGGCCGGCGTCAGCGACATCGATGCGGTGAGTGCCTGATGTTTTCCCCTCAGTTCACCAGACTACTCTAGCTCAGGTTGTAGTAGTTTAAAGAAGGGCTGTGTGAAGCATTGAAGTGAGCTTTGATCGTTTCAAGCCAAGTCGAAGCGCTTTGAAACCAAAGTTAATGCGGAGGGGGTAAACACGGGAGTGTGAAAAATTGCTTGCGCGTCTTGCTAGTTGACTTATAGTGGGTACGGCAAGTCAATTGTTAACAGGGGCAAACAGCAAGAGGCTAGTGTGAACGATAGAGAACCTTAAAGTGAAGGAACTCATCGAAATTTGTGAGGAACTCGGCATTACTTTGGGCCGTGCGAAACGAAAGCAAGCGATCCTTGAGATCATGAAGGATGAGGGAGTGTCGGCTGAGGAAGTCGATGAGGCCTGGGTGGAGATCAAAGCACGCCGCGAGGAGGCTGAAAGGCGAGAAGTTCGCGAACGTGAAGAAGCTGAAAGGCGAGAACGCCGCGAAGAGGCCGAAAGACAGGAGCGCCTCGAGTTGAAACGAATAGAATTGGCAATGCTACAGTGTTCGCAGGCGCCTAGCGTAGCTTCTCCGACGATTCAGGTCAGCGGTTTTAGAATTCGGGACCAACTGCCACCGTTCGTAGTAGGCGTGGACATGGCGAAGTATCTCGTCAAGTTTGAACACGTCTGTGAGCGAAACGCTTTAGAGCGGTCTCTTTGGGCGCGGAACCTGTTAGCTCTTCTTCCCGGCGAAGTGTCCGACGCGATAACTTGCTTGTCGAGGGAAGCGTTTGAGAGCTAGGACGAGGTTAAGGAAGTGCTCTTGAGACGTTATAAGTTGTCACCTGAGGCTTTCAGGCAAAGGTTCCGGTATGCTAAAAAGGGGAATTAGTCACACGTTGACTTCGCGTTTCGTCTTAAAGCTGATTTAACCGAATGGCTCAAGGGCGAAGGTGTTTATGACGACCGCGATAAAGTGGTGGAATGCGTTGCATTGGAGCAATTCTACCGCTGCATCGAGGAGGATGTCAAACTTTGGCTGCAGGACAAACTTGGTGAAGTACAGCTAAACAAGGCAGCACAGTTAGCTGAGGAGTATTATACTCGCCGAAAGTTGCACAGCAGGGCAGTGCGCGTTGAAAAGGATGAGAGAAAAGAGGGATTTTCAAAGAAACCTGATCAACGGAGACCCGCTCCGCACCGTACTTTTCAGAAGGACCCGTCTCTTACGAAGGACAGTGTAGGGGAAGGGCAAACAGAAGCGGAGAAATCGAGTGAGGTTCCTAAATAACGCAGTGATACCACACGGGCATTTGAATCACGGAAGCCGCTAATCTGTTACAATTGCAAAAAGGAAGGACACATCGCGAGAAACTGTCAGGAAAAGTTTGCCTTCGCAACAATCCGAGAATCAGAGAAAAACATGCGGTTGTTGGAGCCGTATCTCCAAGAAATTAGGGTGAATGAGAAAACGTGCCGAGCACTTAGAGACTCAGCGGCAACCATGGACGTTGTCGATCCTTCATTGGTGTCTCCGGATGACTTTACAGGAGAACACGCGTGGATCAGGCAAGTCGCCGAGGAGCAGAGTGCTTGCCTATCAATCGCCACGGTTGTCATTGAAGGCCCGTTCGGTAAGCTTCGCACCGAAGCAGCTGTGTCTGCCGCGCTAAATGATCGTTTTCCTTATCTTTTCTCCAACAACTCAGAGCAGCTTCTCAAAGAGCAGGGCAAATCGTTCTTCCCCAACTTAGCGTGCATGGCCCTCACGCGATCGCAAGCGCGGAAGCTTTCGCGGAAGCTTGACTTTGTTCAATGCGGTGAACTCTCAAGTGACCTTGTCTGCGGGTTGACGGAACCCCAGAAAGGAAATTTTCCGCGTGAGCCATGTGAGCAGTCACGCGAGCGGCCCGTCGCCGAAGCGACCGGCGCGGTATGCGTAGAGGGAGACGACATGGCGCCATTGAGTCAGAGCGAGAGGGTTGCAACGCTCTCGCCTGTAGCGGAAAGTTGGAGCGAGCTGCCGAGAGTTGATCGAGAGACGCTCATTCGAGAGCAGCGTGAGGACCTCTCGATTGAAGCGCTAGTGGAAAGCCACAAAAACGCGGCACAAGTGCTGTCGAAGGAGCACTACGAGAAATCGGTGAAGAAGCGTGCTTTTGAAGTAGGAAGTCAGGTAATGCTGCTGCAGCCGTCCAAAAGGAACAAGCTTGAGGTTGATTGGGAAGGGCCCGCAAAAGTAGTATCGAAGCTTTCTGATGCCGATTATGAACTAAAATTAGGAAGGCGGCAGAACCAAATTTATCACAGTAACTTGAAAGCAGTCGTAAATTTACTTTTAAGTGCTTCAGAGGAAGAGGGAGCGGAAGTTTTGAGTTCTAGTGAGGTAATCGAAAGGGGATCGAAAGTAATCTGGAAGCAGATAAACCTAGAGCCTAGGTTAAGTGAAGTCCGGAAGGAGGACCTGAGAAAGATTGTTTCCGAGTTTGGAGACGTGTTTTCGGACCGCCCCGGAAACACGAGGGTGATCGAACGCGATATCGAGCTAAGCGGTGAGGAGTCAATCCGTAGCAAGCCGTATCGTTGTTCCCCTGTGCAACGTCGCAAGTGTGAGCCGCTCGTGGTACCGCATAGGTATCGTCGCCTAAAAGTGACCGGTTACTTAGTTGGAGCGTGTTGCTCCACAGCACAACTTCGACGTGCGCTAAAAAAAGGGAAAGCTATACGCTAATGCAGGTGCATTGAGCAGTGCGTTCTAGCTAGTACCTTCTCAACTTTTCGGTTTCTGGCTGGCGATTCGGGGCAAAATTTTGACCTCATCACGAGCTGGGCTGAGCGCTCTCGTTCAGAGTGATCTCAAGGGGCCAACTTTAGGTGGTATTCTAATTCATTGCGGTGTTGTAAGTGTGAAAAATTCAAGTTCTTATTTTAAGAGTCTTGTGTCCCACATGTGCCTCTTGATGTAGAGGGAACGAAATCCCAATAGACACATAGCCAGGTATATGTTGTACTATACTTTGTCTGGTGTTCTGTCGGGTGACCGAGGGCACTTGCTTGTGTCGTGTGTTGTCTGTTGTCGAACTGTCTTGGCAAGTTGCAGAACCATCGACAAGTGCTGAAACCAAATATTGTCAGAAGAAACGAGCGAAGCTGGTCAACAAGTTGTGGCGACAAGCCAGTGGAGCTGGGATCCGTCCCCGAGATTGGGATGTGTTCCCGGAACGGAGTCTGGAGCTGCATTCTCCCCAAGGCCCTGGAGGCGAACCTGGAGGGACCTGGCGAACGAGTGCGCCTGACATACGAGCCCCGTGGAATACAGTGAACTAGTATTATACCATGAACTCGCGGTGTTTAAAGGTGGAAGTTCGACCTGAAGCGCCAAGCCGTAAGAAAGGTGTGCGTTTGCCACCTCACCGTTTAGTTCTTGAATATGTACGCTGGATGGCGGTGCTTCTATATGGGGCATATATGATTGAAAGATGCGCAGATGGTGGTACTTGGAGCGTTGAATAGATGACGACTGTACACATAGCCAGCTGCATGAATGGACGCCATGAACGGACGCAGGGGCGGCTGCATGGACGACGCAGGGACGGACGCACGAACAGAAGCACGCACGGAACGGGCTGATGGACGACGCCATGACCGTACACTTGACGGACGCATGACGGATGGAAGCACGAACGAATGGACGGACGAATTTCTCGCCCCACTCTCCATCATTCACTCCGTGGATATGCTGCCATTTTCTCTCTCTCTCTCTCGGGCTGCTCATTCACTTTAAAAATCAACGAGCGATACCCAGAGCGTCTAGCAGCTTGGGGAGGTTAAGATCAGGTAACAACTGAGTGCTCTCCTTGTAAGGCTTGTCGCTCCAATCGCATGTGGTGCTCCAGTTCCCTTTCGTTGGTTCAGTTGTTGATAGTGAGAATGTTATGCATACGTGGCGTGGACCTTCATCAATTCGTAATTTAAAACTCAATCGAGTGAATGATCATGTCGTCCTACTTCACCTGAGACTGGACATTCGATTGTGAACGATTTAGTACGTATGCGGTATATATGTACTGACTGTGAAGGTAAGCGTTGAATTCTCTCGGCTCTTCTGGTGTTTCAGTGTCGAAGGGAAAGCTCTGCTTGACAAGCAACGATGGGGAGTATTTTCACACACCTATGGGTAGCAACTAACGCTTCCCGAAGGAATTACAATAGCTCCAAATGAATCCTCAGACCTTTTACTACGGTATTCAATGTGGCATTGAACCAAACATATCGATATATTGAAGGAGATTCGTGAACGATGGAAAGAGACGAGGAGGTAAAGAAATGGCCAGCCCAGATTGTCAGGCTAAAGTATACATATAGCCTCTAGTGAATATTTCTTCCCCTTTTCCCCTCTCCTTATTGGAGGGTAGCAAACAGGATTCTACAATTCCGGTTGTCCTGCCAGCATTTCTCTCGAGTTATTCTTCTCTCTTTCCCTAAATACTTTTTTAAAAAGACCAGCCAACCAACCGGCTTACACTTACGGCAACTCACTCGTATCATCACCGGTCTCCGCGCACGTTCTCATCTGACTACAAAAGAATAAGTCCGTGTTATTTTCCTTATCTAATTTCATGACGAATCCAGTTCTACGTGCAGTTTCACATATCTCGATTCCGGGAGCCTTTACAGAGCGCATCCTTTCTGTATCTCGATCGCTGCCTCATTCTTCGTGAACGCTTCGTAACACATGAAAGAATGCTTTCGATCGGCACAGCCTAGGTTGACTGAATATAGGTTGCGTTGATCAATACATCGAGTGAGAAGAAAAACATTATGACATTGGCCTTGGAGACTTCTTGCAGAAATACACTAGCGGCCTTGTGAGTTTCACATCCTCTTCGTAGGTCTCCATGCAAAACACAGCTTCTTCCCACGGTGCCACTAGCGAAATTCCAACCCGATGAAGCACCATGTCTCGGACTCTCTGTTTCTCTGTCTCACTCTTTTATGCTTCACGACTTCATGCTCGCAGGTGAATAAGCAGTAACTGTTGGAATGCTGTTGTTCAAGTGATACCATTTGGTGAAACAGACCTCAGGACGCTCTTGACAACACATTGTTGTTTGATAATTGTCTCACACCCACTCAGGTACTACTAACTAGGCCGGCTGGAAATCAATGTACTTCAGACGCGCGCAGGAAGCAATTTCTAACAGGAGTGAACAGGTTTTCCCCGAGGCTGAGAAATGATTCATTCCCAGTAGTAATTATGAATCGTTTATTATTGGCTAGTTATTTTATTCATTTTTAAAATTTTGCCCCGCTCTTTGCAGAAGCGCGTCGATGGAACACGTATCACGTTTTCTCCCTAGTTCGTACACTAGAAATGCGGTATAAGTAATATGAAAGCAATTGGCGAACTTCCCTTAAACTGTGCCACACGGTATATGCGAGAGGTGACAGCTATATAAGAAAATTTTGTCACTTGCAAGCTATTCTAACGCAAACATTTGCATATGCGCTGAGAAATATTCTTTCTGTCGTGGCAGCAGGTGCTGCTGGAGGGTCGATAAAGAATGTGGCAGCGCACGAGTCGTCTATAGTAGGCACCCCTTAAGCCTTGCAAAGCCAAGAAATTCATAGAGCTGCTATAAAACGACCACCGCTGCCACTGAAAGGCGAGTTCGAAGTTCTTTTTTTTTTCGCCTCTAAAGAAGGGGCCCGGGAGGGAGGTTTCTGTCGATCCATTTGTCCTCCTATCAATGCTTTCCTTTGCTCCACAAATCTGGTAGCCCTCACAATCTAGGCTATCTTCGGCACATCGCACATAAAGGCTCTTTGTCAACGCCTGGATACTCACTTCTCTTTATTATATTTCACTTTCTTTAGTGCGCACAATCCTTATTAGTTTATTGAATACGCTTTATCTCTTCTTTCGTGTGAATGTTTTTGTTGTTGTTATTGTTTTATATGCGTTTTGTAGCTAGACTACAAACTGAATTTAACTACAGATGCGCCTTAACAGCTCGTATCTGAGAAGAGCTAGAAAGCAATTTCCGAAAACGAAAGGATATGGCAAGGGAAGAGGTTTGAAGAGAGCTAAAAATAGCCTCGGGTTAGAAAACTGAAGCAATCGCACCGACTGCACGAACTACCGGCGTATAAGTGCGATCGAAACTTAATAATGAAGCAAATAACAAGAATACTAGAAAGTGATTTAAAAGTGAGTCAGATACGGGGTGCAGCCAAGCGATGATGCGCATAAAAGCCGCAGCAAAAAAAGAAAGAAAAGAAGAGAAAGTGTTGACCCTCGAAAACGATGACTGAACCACTTGCCACTTGCGAGCGCCATGGCAGGGAGTATACTCGAGTAGAATCTGGCCTTTTTTGTTATTTTCAATGGTTGCCTACATTGAAATGAAGCCCGACCCTCTGACGGTTAAGCGGGTCGCACCAAATCTCTTTTTGAATTTGCCCCCGTTCACACTGCTCTATCTTTTTTGTGCAGCAGCGGCTGAAGTATACCGGCTGTCTATCTACTGATTCTGCAAAATATGAGAAATATTTTAAAGCGAATGATATCTTTTTAGTTTTGGTTTTAAAGGCATGTCTGAATTCCTTCTCTTGTTTAGTTCTTCACGTCCGCGTTTGCACGCCACTTATAGCAATGTTTGCGAAGTGATGTAACATTTTCTAATGTTTTTCTCGCAAAACAAGCCTGCATTTTGTCCACGCTCTTTGTTTTTATTTTTATATTTCAAGTTCCCTTTAGCGTACATAGCTTCCAACCGCAGTTTTTTTTTTGTCAATTACGGTTATCCTCACACGCGTTTCTCTTATTTGCATCTCTTTTCCTTCGCGACAGGCACACCAGGGGATCACAAAAGTTCTCAACCACTCTCGGCTTGAATCCTTGAGAACGTAAGGTGCCCGGAAAAACATGGGGTGATGCCGCGCTTTCGTAGGAGGAAATCCCTCATTTCAGAAAAGCTTTTTTTTCTTCTAATGTATTTAGTTGCACCTGTTGCATACCTAAGCAGGTTCACTTGCTTCCGACTTTACTCATTCATTATTCATAAACTTTGACCTCCTTGCCAATCGTCCTTTGTTTGTGCTAACGTCAAACAAATCTCCTAACTTCTTTTTGTCCAACCGGAAACTTTTTATTGATTCTAAAAGTACAATTCTGCAGGTATTGGTGTGAACCCGACTCAGTCTATTGAATGCACAAGGTGCGTTGTTTGTTGTTGCGCATATCGTTTTCTGTGGCATGCTTACAGAGAATTCTAAAAAAAAACAGTGTGGTTATCGGCTTCGGTGATGTGGGATGTACAGGGAGGCAGCTAAGAACTCCCAAACTGTGGAACGCCGCGCTTACACGGGGAGCCCTAAGTTTGTACCACCGCAGTAGCCGTCACTGATGGTGTATGGCCGACATGAAGGAACCTGCTGAAGTCTTATAGAGAGACAGCAGATGCTCTCACTCTGACCAGGAAAAGATATGACAATATCTGCGTCCACGTTCAACAAATGTTTACTGGTTAAACAGAAAACACCGTTCGGGGGTAGCGGGTAAAAAGAAAGCGCAGAAGCTAGTAGAGGAAAAAAAAAAGGCAGCTTCGCACAGTAGTGGTGACATTCTTGAAGGAAGCGCTGAGCTGGTTGGCCTTACCTTGTTTCTTTTCAATTTTTTCTTTCTTTTTCCAACACTTTCAGTATTTTATTCTCTTTCTTCTTTTCTATAGCTCTCTTTATTTATTTATCACTTCTTCATTCTGCATTTCTTTTTTTCTATCTGATTCTATCGCTCTCTCTTCTACCTATGTCTTTCTGTAACTTCATAGTTTTTCGTGTCTTTTTTCCCTTGTTTCTTCATAATTTGCTCTCTCTCTCGTGCACATGCACTCTCTCGCGTGTTCGTTTGACACTTGGCCTGGACCTACACGGTAGTTGGGCTTGCCCCATTCCCGGGGCTCATACCAACCTGAGAAGTTTTGCACGACGGAGCAGAACTTACCGATAGCATAAACAACTTCACTGTAAACATGAGGGAGAACGCCCATGCTATTTCGAAGAGGTGGTTGTTTTTAAAGACGATAGTCTTTCTTGGGGACCTTCGACGCAAAAATTTTGGTCTGTCTCTCCATTTGTCTGTTTGTCCGCCCTTAACTGTATTCTAAAAGGCACCGGACATAACCTCAAACGGCCGACGCTATCCGCAGCACCCACCAATATTGCTCAAGGTTCAGCGTTCATACTTGTGCGAATCGTCAATTAAAAAGCAATTATTGCGCATATCTGAGGCACCATTACAACACAATATTTTGTATGTGTGTCTTTTACTAGAAAAGGCATAGATAAGTAATTCGAAAGACCGTAACGTTTATCACGCTGCGTTGACCATGCAACGCTTGCATGAAAAGGCAAGTGTTTCCAACGCTTTGCTAAGACGGCACGGTGGTGGCACCTACCCGTCACCTTGCGTTCTACACCTTATCACCTCCGAGACGGGCGCGCACACCGCGTGCTTCGTTTTCAAAGATAATTGCCAGATAGCGCTCACGCCTCACGTGTGACGTCATTCTAAGCGCTTGTTCGCCTCCGCTACACGCTCGAGGCACTCTAACGCATGCAGTGCCTCCAGAATAGCATTCACCGATTTTCTTGCGCAGAACATCAAATAAACGTTTTGTTCACTCTCTCCAGACGCAAGACTGCCGTCTTTCGACGACATTTGCAGATTAACATGTAGATACGGGGCCAATTTTTTTTTCTTTTTTACGAAGGAGCACAAGCTAGCTATAGCTTGAACAGCTTCGATCGCTCATTGTCGTTCTTCGACAGCGACTCAAAGCCCGTAACTGAGTATGCTCCTAAACGCGTAGGCATCAGGACTACCTGTAAGGCAAGAGCAAGGCACGGGCATTTATTTTGCAGCCAGAAGCTAATCAGTGCTGCGTCGCGTGCAAGCAAGGGGACGCGGCTGGCAAGGAAATAACGGGTTGAACGCTGTTTGCCTCGACAGGCAGCTAATCGGTTACTGCAGACGTGTTTGTCCAACGTTTAAACGTTTCTGGAAAAACCGCGGAGATTGCCGAAAAATAGTGCGACTTTTTGATTCTTTCATACGTTTGTAATACAATTTAATACAAGTTCTCTCAGCTTCTCGAGACCTCTGCCCGTAGTCTCAAGAATATCCTCTAATTATCCGGCACACGGCTGACTCCGATTTCTCGTTTCTTCGCCGTTGGCTGACAGAAACGTAGAAGAAATTTTTCCGGAGGGGAGGGGGAATAGAAAAAAGTGGAGGGGAAGGGTTCAACCATAGCTTTATGCATTTTCGTGCTTGCCTTTGTACTTGAGTGTGTTACACACCCACATGCAAAATTCAAAATTTTTCAAGGGGAAGGGAGAGGCTTCGACTCACCCCTCCCTCATGAAGATACCAGTGTTGACTAACTTTTGGGGTGGTTGTTTGGGCTAGTTAGTCTAGCAATAATACCGAGAATGGCCACCAGCGGACTACATGAACGAGGCGGATGACCGTCTGTCGTTTGTCCGCCATTGCCCACGTCGTCCGCTAAGCTCGTAACACTCCCTCTCTACTCAGCACTGACGGTGGTTAACATTATTTTCTGCTCCGCTGAATTAGTAGGCTAGTGGCTCGGATGGAACAATCCAAACAAGCAAGCGTAATATAATTTATCTTTTTTATGCGTTTTCTCTTGGGTCTCGGTGAACTTTTGGATTAGTGGCTACACGCATGATCTTCTAGACATGCCCTGGGGATAAGACAGATGTTCGGGCTAGTAGGTGATTGGGAATCAACATATCTGCACAGTGCAAGACTACGAGTAGTTACGACGTAACTACTCGTAGTCTTGCGCTGTGCAAATATATTGATTCTCTCTGGCGAGGCAACTTTGTGTCGTGAAGGCTAACTCAGAAGGCTGTCAGGGCTCGCAGCACTCACACAACCAACACCGTAACCACTGATCTTAACAGAAACGGTTGGCGGTTCTCAAAAATGGGCTCCTAAAAGAATACACGAGAGCATTCATTAAGGAAAAAAAGAATGCATTCAGAACGAAATATCCGGGAGATTTGAAAACACTTCGGTTACATTGTATAAGAAGGGGCAAGAAATCGAAAAATGGGGAGGACAGAAGTGCACCCTTTGAACCGACCTGCGCAAGAAGAGAAAAGTATTTTAAAAACGAAAATCTCTGGAAATGAAAAGGTCGTGAAAGGATCTAGATTGCCTGCCGTGTTAAAAGAAAACCGAATACAAGTGAACCTGATTCGGCCAGATAAATGGTATGTGCTTCTGGAATTAAAATGTGGTTTAAGTTACCCTGACTGCATGCTTGTTGAACCAGTCAGAAGGCAAACACAAAACGTGACTTTTAATTGAAACAAATAAAAAAAAACTATGTTTCATGTATTAAGACAAAAAATATCATGCTTATTAGAATCGGGTTGCTGTATTTTATAATTTGATGAGTTCTAAAATTATTGGATGAGCAAAGAAGGAAACCATAAAAAAGTATATTCGAATGGTTTTCTAACTTCAAAATACAGAACGCTTCGCTCTCTTGGGCTAACATTTACTTTAAGTGAGCCTAATTCGAGCACAGATCATGTATAAGCTACAATGTTTTACATTCCCGCAATTTCTGCTGCTAGAAAATTGTGTCGCTCACGCAACCAACGTATCACAATGATATACACGTGCTATTACAGAGTAATGTATTGATTTCTCGGAGATAGTATTGCTTTCTTTTCTTCTTTTTTTCGAGGAATTTTTTTTGCCCAAGAACTTTATCTAGTGCTGATATCCGCATAAGCCACAGAATCTGCTGGTGAAACACTGGCCGTAATATTTTTCGGTCCTACAAAACAATTTGCCGGTAGCTAGACGAAACTGTTATGCCTTGAAACTTTTTATCTGCGTTCCTTTGTTTATAGTTTATACCGACAAGCTTTCTCTCTGGCCTACAATATGAGTATGAGCTTAGGTCAGCATGCTCAAACAGGAGTACGCTCACTGAGATTCAGATCGGGCCGTGAGTCTGAATTCGAGTGAGTCTGGTTGAGGAAAATATTGTGTAGTCTGAGTTCAAGTGAACAGAAAGTGCAACTTATATATTCTGAGTAAGTGTCAGTGAGCTCCAGCTTGAATTACTGACCCATGGTTTTATCTACTCGTCTATCTTCAGCATTCAGCGTTACAATGGCTCAAGTTTTGTAGTCGTCTTTTTATATTTCTTGATCATATTTATTGATCAAAGATGCGATTTATTGGGGGCGGGTGGGGGAGGGAATAACTTTATTCTGCGAACTCTTTCAGGAGAAGGTTCTTATTAAACATACCTCATACGAGTCGCGTTTCATGAAAGTGTCCGTACTGGATTGAAACCACTGATAGCTCGTATATGAAAAGTGCCACATCAAACGGCGTATCGAAGAACACTGTTGCGTTGGCGTAATAGAGCATTGACACCAAGATTGAAAAAGCCAACTTTACGCTAACTGACTCATGATTTGACTTACTCAAGTTCACTCTGACTCAGGTGAAGTCATGAATCTGAGTGAATCCGGCTGAGTAATATGTGTGGGAGTTTGAGTCTGAGCGAGTTCGCTCGAGAAAAGTACAATGAGTTAGTCCGAGTGAGTTCGCAGGAGGAAAAAAAAGACGTTTCTTGAGCGAGCCTGAGTGAGCTCCAATTTCTTTGCCGACCTATGAATACTACTCACTTAAAAAAAGAAAGGAAGAAAGAACAGGAGAACAACCTTACACGTTCTTCTTTTATTAATCATGGTCGTCAAATATTAGGCACCCGCGTAAGAAGGCAGTTTCGATTCCGTTGCATCGCTGAGACGCTTTTTGTCGTCGTGTATAGTTGTTTTATTGCGTTTGCTGCTTTCTATCTTTTTTTATATTTTCACCGCCTAATTCCCTTCCCCCAGACTGGATAACAAACATGATTCCCGCCTGTACTCAAACACCCCTGGTTCAGTCCACACTTTGCTTCAGGATTTTTTATCTTTTATTTATTTGATTTGCATCGTTCTTGATTTTTCGCTCATGCATAAGATGAACACTTTTTGCTCACAACCAGTGACACCGAAACCAACATCGACGCCAAAATTTCTGCGAAAGGAGCTTTCTAACGCTATCGCGTCAATATATTCTAACTATGGTGAAAGATGGGCCGATCACAGAGGCAGTGGCAAATCCCGTTTGATGCATTAGGCTTTAGAGGGGTGGCGGGGCAGAATCAGTGCTATAAACTGAGAAGAAAAAAAAAACATGGCTTTTGCCTTCCAGTCGTCTCAGGTGAGATGCATAAAGAACCCAGGATGAGCTTTCTTTTTTTCGTTTTTACCAATGAGTGGGTTGGCATTAAACGACTAAGTGAGAAGTGACTCTTTAATGTGACATTGTTCGTCTGACGTTCCTTTAGCGTGCAGTTGAAGCAACCAAAACATAGCACACGCATGTTCATCCCATTCCGCCGGGATCTAAATGGGGGAGCAGTGGCAGGGAATGAAACCAGCGAGCTTTTTCAACGTATGCACAGCGTAAGTAGTACTAAACTTTAAAGAAAGACATCCCGTTTCATCAAAAGCTGAACAAGCCCGAACAGTGCGATGGCGTAGGCACGTACTTCGTAATCAGCCAAGCAACGCGCCGTCAGAACTCGCACACATTCTGTATCATCTAGACTCGCTGCGTATGAGCGCTGCACGCTACTCGCGCACAGATTCCGAAAGTGGGAAGGCGGGGGAGCTTTACACACAACGTGAGCGAGCCTTGCTACCGGCAGCACATTTTTCTTTCAGTAATTAAGGGCTCCCGCTCGTTGTCTTTTCATTCTTCTCATTAACACATTCCACCCGCCGGAGCCGTGCCACGTCTCCCGCACCGTTGCGTATTTTTTCGCTCTCATTTCGTATGCCGCAGTGCGTAATAATGAAAGAAGAACCTGCTAATTATCGTTGTTTTTGATATCGCGACTCAGCAGAGCAAACGCAAAGAATTCTACTTGCTAAATCCTCAATTTCGCTCCTCGTTTTCACGACGTAACGGACTACGCTGGTTCAAGAAAAGGGAAGACACTAAAAAGGAAGAGCCGATGTGCATTGTCGAAATATAGTGTAGTAAAATTATCATTCTAATCGTGGCGGCTTATTTGGTGCAAAGCTTTCTTCATATATGTCGAAATGATAGAAGACATTTTCAGCACTCCGCCTCAAGCGTATGTAATATTACCGAATAAATAAATATAGCCAAGTTATGTTGGATCATTAGTTTTTTTAAGCACAGTGATAAACGGGGTGCGCAGTAGACGTGGGTTCAAAAGGTAATATTTATGGCTAAGTAACACACCTACAGCATTTTCACTGTCGCTGGTTATTGTAATATCGCCGTAATGTCGACTCGAACAGAGCCAACATCCTTTAGAGAACGACATTGACGTACTTATCTCGATCAATTGCGCATAACCAGTCGTGCTGCCGAAAAATTTGATGTTGCTTTTGAATCTGTGAACACTTTAAGACAAACACAGCATCGGTTTGGACAGCGCTTACTAGAGCATACGTTGGAAAAAGAAATACCTAAAATACTCCAGTTTCATCCACTGAGTGGAACTTTGCCATCGATCTAATGTTCGCGCGTTCTTAGTAGCCACCGTGCTTTCCAGGGTGCAAAGAATACGCGCGACCCGTGACGTCTACGTGCAGAAAACAACGCATTTTTATTTCGCAGCGTCTTACGAAAATATTGTGGTTCTATGTGCATCTTGAACAACACTAAAAGCGTTTTTACGTGATTCTCTGTATATAAGTGGCAGTGACAACCCGTCATTCAAAGCGAGAATTCATCATCGTATAATTCAGTAGAAATAAAAAAAAACATCGTGTTGCAAATGAGTTATGCGGAAACCCGTAAGGTGGCGCAAGGCAGTGTAACCCACAAATTGGATGGTTGCCTTCTTTCCCTTTCATAAAACATCGTGTGACCGCAAGTTTCTGGGGGGAGGGGGTGTGTGAAGTTGTAAACAGGGGCGTAGGCAAATTTTTTTTTTAGTGACGAAGTTCCTTGGGGTGTGGGTAGTTCCCTCGTCTGTAGTAATAGTAGTAGTTGTTGTAGTTGTAGTAGTATGGAGCCACTTCTAGTTAGCTTTTAGAATTGCTTCCTAGATGGCCTTGTGTGTATAAGCCCTTGGAAATATTATCACTAGATGGCGTTAGTGGTTTTCGTATAGTTAATGATTTCGTATATTTGACGGACGGACTGATGGATGGGACAGACGACGGCCGGCCGGACGGATGGATGGACGCTTCGCCCCACTCATCATCATTCACTCCATGGATATGCTGTGAATGTTTTTTTTTTTCGAAAGGGGGCAAGGGGGCGCCACCTTCGTCTGAAGTGGAGGGGAGGGGTGCAGGCAGAGTGTCATTTTGGGCTCTGTGTGTTATAGCAAAAATAAATTCAGAGTGAGGAAGGGGCACGGGTTCGGTGTCTTATCTCCGGGCTGGCTGTAAATGTTAGTATGGTCAAAGCGTAGACATACATAATGAGATTATTAATCTTGTTTCTCCACAAAGATGGGGGCCTGAGTGGCCGCTGTCCTCTGATTGCTTCTAGGAAGACTCGATGCACGCTTTGTTTGCTTTAGGTCATGGTGCAAGGTATTTTACGCTACGGGTGAGGTCATCTGGGGCGTCTACCACGGCAAGGCAGCTATATTCGTGCTCACGGTGTCTCACCACTCCACGGCAGCTCCACCGAGAAGCGCGGGACGCCAGCCGAAAAATGGTGGCGTGGAGGCATCACCCCTTTCCAACAATAGGAACACCCATTTTGGCGGCGTGCGCGTCAGGCACGCTAACTGCTACGCCGGTGCTTTGCACCTTCACAGGTTTCATGTTAATGGAGCTGTTTTTTGTACACTGCCCAGCTAAGATGCCATAGAATGTTTGGGGGGAGGGGGATATGAAGCGAGAGCACGAGCATGCGGAGAAAAAAAATACATATTAAAACACAGAGGAGATAGAAGAGGCAGCAAGCATAGCTATGTTGGAAAGTTATGTGAAGAGTAATGAGCTGAGAGGGTATAGGTTAGCATAGGATGGGAAAGGAAAGTGAGGGTGAGAAGGAGGAAAAGAAAGTGCGCACCCCACCCATTTCCGCACCTATAGCCTTCACACAACTAGAGCGTAGCTGCTTCAACATTTATTTCTTGTACATAGACGTTGAAAAACCTCGCGTCACATATATATATATTTTTGGTTGCGAAGATGTTATTGTAGTTGTGTGTAGTTCCTGTGATAATATTTATTCTTCTGAACAGTGTCATTATTGGTGTTTGTGATTGATTATTATCGCTATTAGGTAGCTCTTACTGCTACTACTGCAATAACTACTGCAAGTTGTGTTTGCCTGTCACTGTGAGTCGTGCTCAAAGAAATCCAGGTGAGTGCATGGTAAGTTCATGGCGAGGGAGGGCTGAAAGTTTGAGGTGTCAATTACCCAGCGTAAGACGAATAGGGAGACAGTGGAACGTTAGCAGATGTGCTGCCCTCTTTTTCATACGTCTCTTCGATTCGTGCCACCCGTCACGAATATGTACCCACTGCTGACGCTGCTGTACAGGAGGTTTTAGCCTTCGTGTCAGAGATGAGATACTGTGCGACGCGCGTCGTACCGCTCGACCAGCTAGCGTGGCGTCACCGGGTGGGGAGGGGAGTCTGTTAGCACAAGAATCTACTCCGAATGGACACTCCGTGAGCCTACCATGCCATCCGGAGAGGAAACGCTCCCCTGTGTGTAGCGTATCCTTCGTGCGAGCACGTCGTGAAGAACTAACGGTTCTTTGAGCGGCACACAGTTCCATTCATCTTTCTAATGTCATGGTTTTGCAAATAATGCAATCGCAGTGGCACACGCTCGGCGCACTCGGATGGTCACCAGTTAGACCAGAAGGTTTGTAGGCTCGGTTCTGAGACGCATGCAGCTGCAGATAAGAATGGGAGTGGCCGGGCGAGGAGATGGCGCTTTCGGTGGAGGAGGGGAGAAGATATAGAGGGGAAGTAATGTAGGTGGGAGGGGTTGCGTGTGGAGTGTGAGCGGATCTCCAACTGTCAGTGCCGCGTAGTGGGTGCGACATTCGCCGTAAAGAGCAATCCTGTGTAGGTTCAACCTAGCGTTCACAGGCGCCACCCAGTTAACACTGTTGCCAGCCGAGGTTCTGGAGTACTTTGGCGGTGAACTCGGTAGTTCCCGAACGCTTGGCCCTACCCCACCTCTAGTTTTTGTGTCGGTGCGTTTGTGTCGCAAAGCATTTGACCGTTTTCGGTCAAAATACGTCAACTCACGGGCCCGTATGCAGCCTTAATCCTTAGGGCTAGTACTGTTAATAAAAAAAAAAAAAACTTCAGCTCTCAGGAACCGTGAAAGCATGTGCACAATTCTTCTTATGTTCTTTGCTGTCGAGGCCTCACAGAATATACCTTGCATAAAGGTTCACCTCAAGCAAAAAAAGCAATGCGAGAATAAATAGGCACTTTTGACGCGGATGTGTGCATAACCGTCAATAATAGCAATATCTTTTCAATG
The DNA here is from genome assembly GCF_013339725.1 of Rhipicephalus microplus. Lineage (NCBI taxonomy): Eukaryota > Metazoa > Arthropoda > Arachnida > Ixodida > Ixodidae > Rhipicephalus > Rhipicephalus microplus. Next base: position 97,427 of record NW_023610109.1, read on the forward strand.
TCATTAGGGATTTCATTGTACATTTTTACAGAGTACATTTCAAAGTAATACTTTTTTTTCAGCAATTTAACTCAGTATATATACGATGTTCTATTCTTTACTCGTACCACACAATTTCCTGGAGTAAATTAAATTATCTTTAGCGAATGATAAGATTGGATAAATATTACTGAGTGAATCAAATATATGTAATTCTGCACCCTCTGCTGCCGTGATGACCTCGCTCCCAATAAGCAAAAGGCTATGGAATATGAAGTGTTCCTACGCTAGACACAGCTGCCGAAGTCCTTGACATAAGTCAAATTCGACTTAAGTAGGCCATTTTTTGCCTCGCGTCACGTTTCGCGAAGCACCGTGTCCGGGCATCGCCAACGAATTGACAGAAAACGACGTTGGTATTCTTGCTTCCAGCGAAAATGCCACTATACTTTTTTCTGGTATATTTATTGCGAAGTTAACGTCTTTCATTACTCATTGGCGGACAGTACTTTGTCCTCCGGTGCCTTTCACTTAGTTTGTTATACACTTTTTTTATTATACCCCCCCTACTCATACTCATGCGTAGGCTTAACTTTTTATTTCTCTAAAGCTTCTCTTACTTTCTACTTCTCCAATGCTGAAGCTCTATTTTCTTGAACTCTTTAGTACGTTTCGCGGCCAAAACTCTATTAAGCTAATTGGAAGATTGTACTACGAGGAGACAGAATTTTTTTTTGCTACAACAAGAAACCAACAGACGAAGGGGTCGAGCAGAGGCATAGCGTAAATTGTATGTTGTGTTATACTGAAGTAATGGTAAACTAAATGGAACTTAGTATTAGACAAAAAGAAATTCCTGGCTGTGGGAGCCGAACTTGCGCCCTTCTCATTACACACGCATAGCTTTTCTAGTAAACATTTTCCGAGTAAGTAGTCCGCGCACGTTTGGCGGCGTCGACGAGAGCGCATGCCGATTTTTTTTTTTTTGGGGGGGGGGGGGCAAAGCACGACGACAGAAATGAACAAAGCAACATCTGCCCCAACCCCCAACCCCTACCCACCGAATAGAAGGTGTGAACGCAGGCCTCCGAGATGGTCTTCCACTACGCGGTGGCCCATTCCAAAGGCCAGAGGGCCACCACTTTTGATTTCGACAATCTCAACTCGAGTCTCTGCTCAGACCCTGAAAAGGTACTTTTCCGCGAAAAAGCCCTTCAGTTTGAGGAAATACGTTGTAAGCTCTTACCACGTTAACTTTAGCGTGCCACACTCGTCGATGTGGTTTCGAGCTTGCTTAATAAAGTGAAGCTGAAGAAATTTTAGAATTCAATCAAAGTTCGTGCTTTAGGAAGGACCGACATTATTGTGGACGATGCCATAATTGTTTTCACGGTTGTAGCAGCAGGAGCTTTAGAACACTCGAAATAAAAGCTTCCTTTGCTCCACCCCCGCGAGTGCGCTGAAAGTGTGGGCGTGGAAACATACGTCATCTTCGTTTCCTCTGGCCCGGGGCAAGTGTTCTTTCTTATCTTCAACCACGGCCTCCGTGACTAACCCATGCGTGCCGTTGCCGGAACTAATCGAAGAGGCCACACTTCAGCAGTGCTGCTGTTGCAGATGATGCGTCATATCGAGAATGACGTCACCGTGTTCGCTCAGCGTCTCAACATGCCCGGCGACCACAGCCACTGTTTTTTCACCAAAACGTGCTATTGGCGTTCCACTTTTGAGAACTCTCACATCACTTTTCTAATTCAGCAAGGATCAAACTGTCCTTACACGCTTCTAAGTCATTTTTTTTTGAAAGTGCTTCAGCTTCCCTTTAAAGAAGGAAAACCAGAAGGAGAAAGGGAATGAGAAGGAAAGCGCAGTTATCAAGTTTGGCATAACTGATACGCTACCCTTCGCAGGGGGGACATTGAAAAAGTAACAAAAGAGATAAAAAGATGGGGAGCACAACTGCACACGCAACGTCTCAGAACTTAGCGGCTGTCTTGTACGGTATACGGCATCAATTGACTGTGATCACATGGTTCTTATTGTTGAGTTAGCCATTGTCAAGTCCTTAACCTGTTCAGGAAGAACTTTCCTTCAATAATGTGAGCACAGGGCGTGGTATCTTACTTTTGAGGTACACACGCGCTAATGCTGTACATGTTTCGCCGTACTGCGACAGCTTATAGGCGCGTTACTTGCATTGTTAGTGGCCGCAGTTAACGCCCCACACTTGCTGGCTCAACGCTGTAGCCGGTTTCACTGAATACTCGGCTAGTTGCCATAAAATGACGGGGACTGCGAGGGTTTTCAGCCAAGTAAAAAAAAAGACGCTGATTAGCACAGGGGCTGCAATATTGGAACTTTAGAACAAAATTATTTCTGTAATCCCGAACACACTGAAAGTTTGTTGGAAAGAAATGTTTAAAGAGAGGTCCAACGTGCGCGATGCCTCACTCTGGTAATTATTTCAACCAACAAGCACTGCGCATACGCCAACATACTAAGTCGGAAAGTATAATTCGATTAGTAGGAGGAATGGATTCCAGCTTTTTTTAATATGAAAAAGTATACTAGTTTAAATTCAAATAATAAACAGTGAAGAACGTGCACACAATGCAAATGAAATCTTGAGTGTTCTTTAAAGTCCCGCAGCAAAAGAAAGAGCGGAAGAACTAAAGAAAGAAAGAGTACGCTATGGATTGGGGTTAACCCTAACGTAGAGTTAAGGCTAAAAGCCACTTGATGGTGACGACACCGCCTTCTTGCTTGTAAAAAGAAATAATTTAGTTAGGATGTTGAACGTATGAAAACATAGGCCTTGAGTGGTTTCTTAAATGAGTGCTGGAGCAATAAGATTGGTCTTCACTGTGTACCCGCGAATCGCCGTCGTCATTCCTTAAACAAAGAGAGAAAAAAGTTTAATTTAGCCTTAACGAAATGTGTGATATCTATATTATTTCACTTGAATACCACCACGGAGTGGTCAGTCTATCTCCTCTTGGCAGCGCATCAGTTGCTGCAACCTTCAATGCGTGTTCCTCAGTGCAGTGCCTCAACATAGCTGTACATGTCTTTTGAGTTATTTGTCAATGGCCAGAATACTTAAGAAAAATTGTGAATGTCTTGTTAATGTTGTTCATGGCTTCTAGTTCAACTTGAAAAAACGAACTTTTTCGACACTCTAACTCGGTCAATGAATTTAGAAGTGCCTACAAAAACTACTGCTGCACGCATTGGTGAAGTTTCATTGCTCACTAAGACAAATTAAGTTTTCAGGAGTTATCTTTAATCCGACAGTGGCGGTCTAGCGTCCGCCATCACATCGTGGGACGCTATTGCGTAAGTGGTCTTACTGTTCTTTTTTTAAGATGAAAATTCGCAGTGTCAATTCTACATATCTTTAGAGCCTGAAATATTACTCTGCTCGTCATAATGGGCTACGCAAATGGGTGGGTAATATAATGTACTACCGGTCATTAGCAAAACTCAGCAATTTGGGGGATGCTTTCTTTCTGTTCAGCTTCCACATTGTCAAATGCTCTACACATTTCATCGCCCAAGCACTCCCTACAGACGGTTAAAGAGTGCATAGCGACGAGGAGGTTCCAGCCAAATACTTGGATGGGGACCTCGCCACTACCGCATATCACACACAGGCAAATGTCTTAGCGGAACGATTTAACCAAACTCTTGGTGACATGTTGTCGATGTACGTTGTGTCAGACCACTGCAATTGGGATCTTGTTCTTCCGTTTGTCACATTTGCGTACAACACCACCTCCCAAGCCCCCTCCGGATTCTCACCATTCTTTTTGCTATACGGCTGCGAACCCTTGAGCATCAGTGATACGACTCTACCATACCATCCTGACGCTGATGCGGTGTATGCGTTGGCTCACCGCCCCGAAAAAGGCCAACAACCGCCCGTTCTTTCACGTATACGGCCAACAGTATTGCCAAAAACAGCCTCGTGACTCCGAAATCTCTCCTGACCTTTTGACTATCGACTCTATTGTGTGGCTTTAGGTCCCATCAGTTGCTGTTCCCGGCCTTTCGTCTAAGCTACTTCTAAAGTACCACGGTTGCGCAGTCTTTTCCTGCTTATTATGTGGCTGAACCCGTTACACCATCTTCCAACCTTCCTCGTCGGGGCCGAGAAACAGTTCATATTGACCGTCTCAAGCCGTATTATGATCCTCTGACCTTTCTTTCGGTAGCCAGGATAGATACCTTTCAATACTGGGGTGAATGTGAGGATTAAAAGAGACACGTGCAGAAGTGCATTGCCATCGACGGGCTCGCTCCGCTGTTCGCTCCCTGGCTATGCCTTGCCTGCTATTGCTGCTATCGTATCGGTCGTTGCGTGTACCTTAATAAACACCCGTAACACTTTATATGCTCACAAAACCACAAGACAAACGATTCCATGCGGAGACCCTTCGATATAGCGTATGCTTGCATTTCTTTTTAATAATAGTTTCTGCGCACTAACAGTTCGCGTTTTTCCACTTCCAAACTACATACAGCTTGGTCGTAGAACGTTACTCTGCGTTGGCCTCAACGAGGGTCAGTGACGTCACCTGCAAACAGCGAGCCTTCATTCCGCTAGACCATGGGTCCAAACCCACATTCCAAAAGTGGTTTCTCCTCAGCAACTACCACGAATCCCTAAAGTCATCACCGAACTTATCGAAGTGCAATGGAACCCAAGCCCCGTCACCTGGATTCACGACCACTTACAGAAAAGAATTTCCTGGGACCTTCGCTGACGGTCTCGCATACGTGCAAGGCCACGAAAGCTCTCTTGTGCCTCTTGAGGACCAGTGGATTTCGCGAGCTCTTGAGAACGGACAGCGCGAGACCAGGCTGTGTAGTCTGTAAGCTGACTATTTTATGCATCTCTTCATTGCTCTTCTTCTTTTGAGGGGCGAAGCTCCTTAAGGCGTAGGCAAGTCCCGCGTCTTTTTAGCCACTGCTAGTACTCAGAGCACTCACTAGATGGCACGGTGGCACTCGCACTGCTCGCACAGGGAACCGGCACAGGGAACCGGCACTCGCACAGGGAACCGGCAACCAGAACTGCGGAGAAGAAAGAGCAAGCAAGTTTGGAAAAAAAACAGGTTCAGCTGGTTCATTTGTCGCAAGGCCCAGCTTCAGCGAAGTAGTGGTGGGGCTGGGAGGGGACAAAGCAGACGGCGTCACAGGTACAAGTAACCCCAGGTGCAGGACGCTCCAGCTGAAAAGTCACAGCATGTGATAATCGCCGGGGACACGAATTTAAATCGATGCACAGAAGCCATCAAAGAGAGGGTAAGAAGTGACAAGAGGCTTGCTGTAGGGGCGTTCCCAGGACGCAAGCTGGAAGCAGTCATGAGGCAAGCGAGCGCAAAACTCAAAACTACAGCTGATAGACGAAACCTCGTGATAACTTCAGGCGGTTTAAATGATGTCTTAAATGAAGATACAGCAGGACTAGCAACTACACTGGCGAAAGGCGTCGATGACATGCACGCCACTTCTCCTCAGGTACAGGTAGCGATATGCACGATACTGGAGGTACCGGTGCGTGATAGCAACCTGCAAAGAGCGGTTGTCAACGCAAACCAAGAGATATGGCGGATGAGTCGAGAGAAAGGCTTTGAGGTGGTGGAAACAAACAGAGAGGTGCATAGGTGGGGTGGTTTTCAACGAGACAGAATTCACTTCGACGGGCGGCTAGGTCATGAGGTGGGTTGGCGACTTGCAGGACGCGCAGTAGCTTTTTTGGGGGCCAGCGGGCCGTTCGGGGTGCAGGATAGCTAGTAACGAGGAAAACAACCAGGGAGACTCTTTGACAGGTGGTATGGACAGATACGATTCCAAAGTGGCACCAGTATCTAAGATAGGTAGAGTCCGTGGCAGAAATAGACGTAGCCACGAGCGCCGAGCCAATTCAGACAAAGGGTATATTAACATGCAGGGTGGTAGGAACAGGCTGAAGTGGGAAGAGATAGAAGAACAGCTAAGGGAGGAGAGGCCGATGGTATATGGTTTTGTAGAAACACATCTCAGGGACATGGAACAACCTCCTAACAATGCGGACTACGCGTGGGAATATTGTAATCGAACAGAAGGCAACAGAAAGGGGGGGGTGGTATTGGGGCATTCATTCATAAAAGTACAGACTGGCAAAGGGTCAAGCAGGAGTGCAAGGAACATTTATGGCTAAAAGGGAAAGTGGCAGGGCAAATGACACTCCTTGGTTTCGTGTACTTGTGGACGGGAGCAAAGGCCAAAGAGGAAAACAAGGCAATGGTAGAGTGTATATCAAAGGACATTCAGGAGTTAGGAGCAGAGTGCGAGATAATTATACTAGGAGATATGAATGCACACATAGAAGATATAGATGGGTATACCGACCCGACAGGCAAAATGACCATGGATATGTGTGAAAGGCTTGATTTGATCATTTGCAACAGTACCGACAAGTGTGAAGGGCAAATAACATGGGAGGTAGGAAGGCTGCAGTCGACGATAGATTACGCACTGATGTCACATAAGATGTATGATAAGCTCAGGGGAATGCACATAGATGAAGGTGGCTCCAGAAGTCTGGGGTGTGATCACAAACGTATCAAGCTAAGTTTTGGAAGAGCAGTGAAAGTGGGAAGGAGACAAGATGAGCAACTACAGGAAAATATTTATTCAGAAAGGCAAATTGAAATAGCCACTAAACTGATTGAGAAAGTAATCACTGAGGATAATAAAACAGTGTGGACATACACGAATCTAATTAAACTATTTGAGCGAGAGCTTGCTAAGGCACGTGACAAGTCTACCTGAAAAAAAAAGACACAAACCCAAAAGTTGGTGGGATGAGGAAGTTAAGAGAGCCATAGCAATACGTCAGGAAGCCTCTAGGGAACACAGACATGCTAAGCAGCGGGGTGAACCGACAGATGATGTTGAAAGAAAATGGGAAATCTTTCTAAGCTGTAAATGGATGCATCCCTTCTGATCAATGAAAAGGTTAGAAGAAAGGGAGCCCAGTGGCTCACAGAAGTACATAAAAAGATAGAAAGGCAGCTGCGAAATTTTGGAACCATCTAAACTCCCTAAGAAATGAGACGAAGTCTAGAGCAGAGGTTTATAACTACAGCTCAAGGTGCTAGGCTAGAAGGGGACGAAGCTATTGAATATATAAGAACAAGGGTGACAGAAAAATTTCAACAAAGTGCTTTATGCACCACAGTAGACAAGGATGAATCAAGTGGCGCAATGGCTCCATTTTCAAAACAAGAGTGGGAAAGGGCTGAGAAAAGGGTTCCTAGTAGTACATCAACAGGCCCAGATGGCATTCCAATTATGCTGATAAAGACATTAGGTCCGAAGTCTAAGCAGGCTTTGAGAGAGGCAGTGAGCAAAATAATAATCGATGGAGAAGTTCCCGATGGATGGAAAGTTAGCAGGATGAGCATGATCTATAAAGGAAAGGGGGACAAAGCTGACATAAACAACTACCGTCCTATAACAGTGACATCAGTGGTCTACAGGCTGGCGATGCAGATTATAAAGGTAAGAATGCAGGCATGGATAGAGGATGAGGGGGTGCTGGGGGAACTGCAGAATGGGTTTCGGAGACACAGGAGGTTGAAAGACATTCTGTTCTCACTGACGCAGTGCATTGAAATAGCAGAAAAGGAACACAGGCCCCTGTGGCTAGCATTTTTGGATATCAAGGGAGCGTACGATAGCGTGGTTGAAGAGGAATTGTGGGGAATACTGGACACACTAGGCGTAGAAGATGTAGTCACTAATCTTTTAAAGGATATCTATAAAGGTAACAAGGTAATTATAAAGTGGAAAAAACAGGTATCCAAGCCTGCAGAGGTAAAACGGGGGCTTAGGCTGGGGTGTCCCCTGTCACCCTTATTATTCATGATGTACCTACAAGGATTAAAGGCCAAATTAGAGGGAAGTGGACTGGGCCTTCAACCTCTCTTTCGTCAAACAAGGAAAACTCATTGAACAGGCACTACCAGCATTGATGTACGCAGATGATATAGTGCTAATGGCCGACAACAAGGAAGATTTGCAGATTTTGGTGGACATCTGCGGTAATGAGGGAGATAGGTTAGATTTCAGATTCAGTAAGGAAAAATCAGCAGTCATGATTTTTAATGGCAATGAAGGTAGTGAGCTTAGAATACAGGAGGTCAAGCTAGAGATAACAGATAAATACAAATATCTGGGCGTATGGATAAACAATGGGGCCGAGTACCTAAGGGAACACGAAATATACTTGTCGACTAAAGGTAACAGAAATGCAGCGGTAATGAAAAACAGGGCACTGTGGAATTACATTAGGTATGATGTTGTGAGAGGAATATGAAAAGGGGTCATGGTTCTTGGTCTGACGTTCGGCAATGCGGTCTTGTGCATGAGATCAGAAGTTCAAGCAAGATTAGAAATTAAGCAACGTGGAATAGGTAGGCTTGCCTTAGGAGCTCACGGGAATACACCAAATCAGGGAGTACAAGGTGATATGGGATGGACATCATTTGAGGGCAGGGAAACTAGCAGCAAGATAAAATTTGAGAAGCGATTGAGAGAAATGGGGGAGGAGCGTTGGGCTAGGAAGGTATTCAGCTACTTGTACATGAAGAATGTCGATACAAAATGGAGGAAGCGAACCAGAAAATTGACTGGTAAATACTTGGAAAACAGCAGGGGGCCAAACCAAAAAGAATTATCGGTTAAGAAGAAGGTGAAGGAAACTGAGACCGATATGTGGAGAATTGGCATGATTAAGAAGTCTGCACTAGAGATCTACCGAACTTTTAAGCAGGAAATTGCCAAGGAAAGGATCTATGATAATACTCGGGGTAGTTCTCTACTGTTTGAGGCCAGGACGGGAGTATTGCGAACCAAGACTTATTGGGCCAAATACGAAGGGGTAGACACTGTATGCAGTACATGTGAAATTGAGGAGGAAACTGCCGAACACTTGATAATGTTCTGTAAAGGGCTTCACCCTATAGTTCAGGATGATGGCGCAGAGTTTTTCAAAGCACTGGGGTTTAGGGACCGGGAGGGCAAAATAGACTTTAAGCAGGTAGAATCAACTAGAAGGAGGTTATCTAATTGGTGGCTAAAGTCAAGGCACGAGTGAAAATTAAACCCTTCACTGCAAAGTACGAATCCTCAACCTCACTATATTAAGGGAAAAAATAAATATAGTTTTTAGTTCATTAAGTATTACGGCTTGGTGGCGCTAGCCACCGCCCGATCTAAAGGGTACAGCCATATCCATCCATCCATCCATCCTGCTAATATTTGGATTACTTACTAGATGGTGCTGCGGTGCTCGCTCTACTCCAATGCGTACTCTCGTGTGATAGGAGACAGTGTTCTCTCTAGCGTTATAATGCGTTTGCTCTTGGCGCGCTTCCTCTTTTGCCGGCACTTTGTGTACTTCCAGTACGAGCGACGAAAACAAGGCGGTGGAGCGGAGGGCTCAGAAAACGGCTGCAGCGTGTACTCGGCGTCTTTACATGATGATCGACTGGGTAAGATTTACGGAGGATCCACGGCTTACCGATGTACCTCCTGATCTTTGCCCAATCATCATCATTCTTTCAGTGGATATGCTGTGAATTTTTTCTATCTCTTCTAATATTGCCCCTTTCCCCCACGCCAAGTATAGAGTAGCCAACCGACCCAAGCTTGGTTAACTTCCCTGCCTTTTCCTCTCCCTTTCTCTCTCTAAAGATATACTTTCGTGATTTGAAGGTACTGCATTCAGCTGCGGGAACCGCAAACGCGTAATTACATCACGTTTTAGACACTGCATACGCTATCATCTGTTTAGTTTGTACTGCTGACGCCTATTTCCAACGTCGGCCCGGAATAGAATAATTACGATCATTCATGTCATTGTAAAAAACTTAGATCAATATGAAAAAAAAATGTGTGAGCAAGGGCGTGAAAGAGGAGGGAAGAAACGCAAGACTATCGCAATTTCAAGTGAATACAGTAGCGTAACAAGGACATTTGTGTGTCTGGAATCCTGTGAATTTAATAAACGAGCTGAGGGGGCGCTCGATATTTTTTAAGGGAACGAGAAAATTGGTTTAGGTGGTGCCTTCATTAGTCAGTGCGAATACCTTTGTCGTTAGAATAAAGCAAAACGTCCGAAATAGCGGCACTGCTGCGAGGGGTCAAGCCGAGATCATATATTACAGGGCACTTCACCGTGCCTCCGAGATTAGAATCCGCCTCAGGAGCGGCCAACATGCGACCGTTCATCACGAGGCAGTGTTGCAACGGGGCCGCGTTTACCACTCTCAGCGTGTTGCGAACCGACCGGTTACCGCGACTGTTACAAAGCGACGTAGAAAGCGTTTTTCTAACAATACAGCACTCGCTTCCATATACCTAAAGTTGTTTTTTAGACTATCTCTTTCCAAGCATTACTTTTCTTATGAAGGGACACTAAAGCGAAACAATTATTCTGATTGGGCTCGTAAACCATTAACGTGAAAGCCTTGCATGCCGCATGAAGCGCTCAAATCGACCGTTGCCTTCGGCGCCAACGCGAGTGATGCAAAAAATCGTCACACGATGGTGTCACCGTATGACGGCCCCATGACATCTCATAGCATGACGTCACACGATGACGTCATAACCTATTCAAAGGTGCGTCGATCCCGGAGGCACTGCAGAACCACTTTGGGCGCTGAGAGCTGTCGGGGGAAGGGTGAGGGATCAATACAGTCGACTAAGAAGACAAAAAAGGGTATTTGTGAATATTTTTGAAAACTCTAAGGTTAATTTCGCCTTCATACGTTTTTTAGTGAAAGAGAAAATGAAGGTCGAAATTTGTTTTGTAAACTTCACGCGAAAACTTCCGCATGTGAGCATTAGAGTGACATCACGAATTGCGAAGCGTTTGCTCGTATTTTTGCCGCTTTGTCCCCTCAAGAATATTCTGAAGCTTGCTGAGCTAAGTATGTGGCCCTCTTTGAAAACAATAACTTCATTCCTACTATTAAGAATAATGTGGTCTCTAGCTGACGTCATGGCGAGAAAACCAGAGAAATCCACCGTGAATTTACACTGGCATTCCCATAGAAGGAAAGTGAAAGAAAAATACCTAGGTTACAGTGATTCTCCTGGCTCTAAACACATTTTTACAGGCGTGAGAAATTTATCTCAGGCGACTCATGGAATCACTCGAGCAGTATATGAGAGCAATGCCTTCCTATACCGCTACGATTCACACATTGAAATGGGAGTAATGGAGCAGATGTGCTTACGCACCCACGAAAGAACAAGACGAAGATCGGTGCTGTGATTGCGCAAGAGTCTGTGCTGATCGCGGTTCTTGCAATGCTTTACCGTGCGATCGTTCGTCGTGAATACACAACGATGAGCGTCATTACATGGCGTAGAGTGGGCAAAGTCCCTATTCTGACCGAAATAAACATCAATGTAAAGAATTAACTAAATGTCCCACAGTCGGTCTCGCTATACACTTCCGGCTTCTTAATTCACTTCTGATTTCTATTGCCATTGTGTTCATTCAATATATCGTCGTCATAACATTAAAAAGACAAAAAAGCACCATTTTATTCGTCCAGTTCTAACGCAATGAGTGAGTTGTCTGGTGTTTGTTTTCATTTATTTTTATTTCTATTTTTGTGCATCGTTTTCCTCCGCTATTCGGACCTGATCTCCGAAATGCAGGCACAGATGTCCCTAGTCCGCGCAGCGTTCCAAACTCTGCACTGATTACAAAACGCAGATGTCGATAGGAACCTGAGGGATTACCACGCAGCACTGTGTGAGATGAATTATAAAAAAAAAGCAAACAAGCTCGCCACACTTGAAGCTTCAGCGTTGCTGTAATATGACCCGCACTCGTCAACAGCTGTTGAGCTAGAATGCCGCAAGACCTCTGACGCTGATCATACCGTTATCAATGCCCGGTGAACTGACGGGATAGAGAAGAAAAATGGGGAAAACTGAAAACAATATATGAAAATTCTACTCAAAAGACGCGATGGCTCCAATAAATAGTGTTATTTCAAGTCTTTTTGAACAGCTGGCAGCATATTTAGTGAAATGTCCGCGCGTGGCGGCTGAACATGAGCGTGAGCCATGACGTCACATTCAGCGAGGCGCATACAGTGTGCGTGTGCTCCTTTCTCTACATCTTGCATTAGTCTCACTCTCCCCCTTCCACAAAAGCAGTGATTCCCCAGTTGGGATCATTGTTCGATCCCGGTGCGGTTCGCGGTGGTTCTGGAGAATTATAGTGAGAGGTGAGCGGGTTGAGAGACGCGGGTGACGGATGGCATTGTTCGCATGCCCGTTTTCGGTGGATGTAGCATCACCCAATACCACTTCATTTAGTAGTTCACAGCGCGCTAGGTAGACGTGGTAGTTTGAGAAAAACGCCTTTAATTCATTACTTTTTGTACAGTTTCTGCCCGAAGTTACGCTTGTGTCTCTCGTCTTCAGCACCCAGTCTTTCAATCTAAGTGAAAATCTCGGAGGCAGAAAGTTTGTTCAGTATCCCTTTAAGGCATTGAGCTTGAAACTAAGTGTGAAATCGATTACAGGCATTTCTGCATCCCGCTGGAACGCAAGCCTCAGCATGAAAAGCAGTCAGCTATTGAGCGGAATAAAGCAACTACAGCAGCAGAACGAGGGAGCTCTTTTGACCTGTGCAGTGTGAGCGCGCCGGGGCACTTGTGAGCATAACCCTGAGCTCGCATCCCGAGCGTGGGCCCGGCTAAGGTCAGTGGCCCCGCAACGCCTTCAGCGTGGGTAGCGGTGAGCGGAAGGGCGACAGGAAGGAGAAATGAGATTCAGTGGGGCATTGCGCGGTTCGACGGTGAGTCGAGACGGAAGCCACCGGCCTCGCCTGGAGAGGCTGTTGGAAGCGAAAGTACGGCTTTGAAGAGTTCGCGCGCACCCGGCCATTTCTCTTCACAGCTACAGCTGGTACAGTCTGAATCACACTTGTCTAAAACGGCCAGTCGGCTGCCTCAGCCTCCGTATCTGTACGACACGCCGGCTTATCGCTGAGGGTTTTCTGCTGGGTGCATGAGCTTGGCAACGTATTGACAAGAAACCAACCCTAGCGGAATGAGAATGTAACGCCATGATATATCTGTATAATAATAATAATAATAATAATAATAATAATAATAATAATAATAATAATAATAATAATAATAATAATAATAATAATAATAATAATAATAATAATAATAATAATAATAATAATAATAATAATAATAATAATAAAATATTCAAATCACCAATTGTTACATGCATATATGCCTGGCCTGCTGAAACCTTCCGTCTGCATCTATTACAGCAAACTGTGAATCGAGGCAACAGCTCGACATATCCACGTCACGCCGCTATGAATCTAGCCATGGTAGACGATGTTTTAAGCATCTGGGTAACTTGAATGCGTGTGAGCTCTCATGTAAGAGAGTTCGCGAAGAACACGCCGTTGCCACACGAACTAGAAGACTGCAGAAACGAAAGTACGTGCGTTGATTAGCCCTAAATTCTCCTGCCGAGTGCTGTACATCATTACACTCGTATTAAATGTTGACGAAGAAGACTTATAGGCAGGAATGATATTGAGACTGAGAAATAGGCAGGATTGAGAGCTTCTTAGCAAGCCAAGACTGGCGCGACGAATCGAGTGCGTGGATTCTCGGTAAGTGGATTACAGGTACATCGGGTTTCATCGAAGCGACAGTTGTGCGTATAAGACCTTGTCCTCGAGCCAGCTCTTATTGCTCATTACCGCCTCTTGATCCCCGATGGTGGAGTCGATGGCGGCAGTATACACGGGAGCGCGAACATGCACGTATTAACCGATCACGGATAATCCACTGTGGGTCTTATTAGACCGTTTGATTGGGACTGTTAGCGACGTTGCTTTCTGACCTCGGATAAATACGGTTGCAACGAGGAAAGAGCTGGCACGTGTTTCGTTGTTTATATATATCGACAGATTTCAGCAGCGGCCAATGGACTCTCAGGTCCATGCCCTTTTCTTTGCTTACTTTATTTTTTTTCTTAAAACAATGTTATCATTTAGGTGTCATCCCCCTAAGTGGCTAGTTCATAAAATATACTTTAATTCGCTCTGAGTTCAAAGTTTCTCGCCTTCACCATCCTTCCTAAAGGCGCTGTCGCCTCTTTTCCGCCTATTTCTTCATGAAACACGTGGATAATGTCGTCCCTAAGCGCTGAGCCTACCAAGATTTCACGCTATTTGGCTATACATGCGTTTATTCCCACTAGCACAGTCGAATGCGTATCAAACGAAGAGAAATCAGCTGAGAACTGACAATATACTCATGCGAAGCAAGACAGAACAAGCGGGCGGCTGCTTGGAAAAACAGGTTTGGGGAAAATTTACGACTTGTATATTTTGTGTATGGACCAAATCAGAATTTACTCCTTCATGTCGGTAGGTAACGTTTCGTTCGGTTAGAATACCGGCAAGCTCTGAGTAGGCCAGCGCAATAAGATTATCTTCACTAGTAATAACTTCACCCAATGCGAAACGCTGCCTGCCACCACGTGTAGGTGTGGTGATTTATGCTGTCAGCCTGGTTCATGTCCTCCACGCGTAGCCTTTACAATGGTGAGTGATCTTTAAAGTTAGCTTTACCACAGCATTGGCCATCTTTAGGAGAATTCTGCTTTGAAACTTTAGGTCGTTATGCATGCATTAGAAAGAACGTTGGAATCCTTTTTCGACGGAAGCCTGTGTGGTGTGGAAAATATAAACTGTGAATCTGGTAGATATGAACAAGCTCAATCACCTGTTGCACACGCCCGCATAATGTGCCCCGTAATATATTAGGATGCGCCTCGCATGTCTGTAGGAAAGGGTTTGACGATCTACGTGAGTGAATTTTCACGTTATTCGTATGTTATTCGCCAGATGCTCTCTCTTTCTCATATCATTTTTTGCCTATATCACGTTAAAAAGTGATCACAAAAACACTTAGGCGGATAGATAGATAGATAGATAGATAGATAGATAGATAGATAGATAGATAGATAGATAGATATAGACAGCTAGACAGACAGCTAGATAGACAGACAGATAGATAGATAGATAGATAGATAGATAGATAGATAGATAGATAGATAGATAGATAGATAGATAGATAGATAGACAGATAGATAGATAGATAGACAGATAGATAGACAGCAGACAGAGAGACAGACAGACAGACAGACAGACAGATAGATAGATAGATAGATAGATAGATAGATAGATAGATAGATAGATAGATAGATAGATAGATAGATAGATAGATAGATAGATAGATAGATAGATAGATAGATAGATAGATAGATAGATAGATAGATAGATATTGGTGGTGAAAGCCCCTAGAGGCAGCGGGGTTGAAATGTTTTCTTTAATTAAACTGCTTGTTAGAGCTGGCCATTCCCAATCTGGAATTTTCGCAGTGTTCGACTAGAAATTCTGCAGACCCGTATGCTCAGATTTGGGTGCACGTTAAAGAACCCCTGATGGTCAAAATTTCCGGAGCCCTCCTCTACGAAGTCCTTCATAATCATACGGGGGTTTCAGGACGTTAAACCTCCCATATCAATCAATCAATCAATCAATCATTCAACCAGAACCACATAACAAACACAGCATACGCACGGAGTGAATGATGATGAGTGGAGTGAAGCGCTGGAGGGTTTCATCGCTAAACTATGAACCATCCGCGAATAGCGCCCACTACATCATCAAAGACGTACAGAAACTCTATATATTTATACAAGAAATTTCAATATTATGCGTCGCTTCTGTTCGTCCTTTAGTGTAACGGCTTTATGGTCGATGAAGTGGTGGCTCCTTGATAGGGTGTAGGGTGACGTTTTCAAGCATGAAGTAGTGGGCAGTTTACAAAGGTAGAACTATAGGCGGTCTCGTACAAACAAGGAATGGACAAAGTGGGGCAATCTGTGGTGTTTAAGCGCACCTGTATACAAGTACACGATCATCTTGCATTTCACATTAGCATCTTCTCAACAGTATTTGCTTTATGGTCGGGGAAGTGGTGGATTGGTGATGGGGCAATTTGGGTTGTTTGCAAGGACGAAGTAGCGGGCAGTTGACGAAAGTGGAACTATAGGCGGTCACGTACATGCATACAAGAGATGGACAGACCCATACCTTTAGGAGCTTTGCCGCTAAACATGAATGACGACTCGAAATTAACGATTGAATCTACATCCTGTAAACACACACACACCATATATATATATATATATATATATATATATATATATATATATATATATATATATATATATATATATATATATATATATATATATATATATATATATGTGTGTGTGTGTGTGTGTAGAAGTGAATTAGGGATGATTGTTTGTCTGTGATATTAACTTTTTAGGGACGAAGCTCCTTATGCCATGGGTGTCGTATGTCTTGTGGCGTCGTAGTCGTCGTAGCAGCCGTAGTAGCCAGTTGCATATCAATAAAAACGGTGTCCCAGTATACCCACGGAGTGAATAATGATGAGTGTGGCGAAGCCTCTGTCAGTCCATCCGTGCTTCCGTGTGTCCGCTGTCCGTCCATACGTGCGTCTGTACGCCTCGCTCCACTCGTCATCATTCACCTCGTGAATATGCTGTGATTTTCTATTTATGTGCTTTTAAGAGATCTTAGGGTTTTTATATGGCACCGGCTACTCCTCGTCACAGATAATAGAATTCGAAAGAATACGATAATAAAAAAACATTAGATAGAAGACCACTAAGGAGGGCTCACGTAAGTCGGTGAAGTTTTAATGATTGATTGATGTTTGGGGTTTAACGTCCCAAAACCACCATATGAATATGAGACGGCGTAGTGGAAGGCTCCGGAAATTTCGACCACCTGGAGTTCTTTAACGTGCACCCAAATCTGAGCACACGGGCCTACAACAATTCCGCCTCCATCGGGAATGCAGTCGCCGCAGCCGGGATTCGATCCCGCGACCTGCGGGTCAGCAGCCGAGTACCTTAGCCACTAGACCACCACTGCGGGGCCAGCCAAGTTTTAAGTTGATCACATAAGCACAAAGCCTATTCACGTAGTGACACGAAAGACAAAGAAAAATAAAACCTAATCACATTATACTGAATTGTACACCAAATTCAGTCCCACCAACACCAAATATGTTGAAAATAATTGTACATGAAACGACCCGACACGGAGCACCTCGATAATGGACAAGGTCCAGTCACAGTGACAGACGATACCACTTAGTTTTTAGAAACTTGTTTACTGCTAACAGTGCTCATTTAGTGTGGCAAAGATACCTACCTCGTTGTGCTACGCACTTAACATCTGCAAAACAACAGACAAAAGAAGAACAACAAGAAAAAATTCAGTAATGCTAGTTCGTGCGAGCGCTCTTCTATGTTTGCTGCAACTTCGTTGCTTGTAACAAGCTTAGGATGAATATTTCTCTCAATCGAATTGCGACTCTAGCACACATTCGCGCCTTACATAAGCTAAGAAAACGCGCATACATTTCAGAAAAAGCTGTGGCTTACTGGTGCGCAAGAAGCATTCAAGAGAAGGGAAGAAAAAAAGAAGGATCAGGCTGACCGCAAAACGATGGGGCGGTAGCCACCTCGCGCTATTAGCGGCTCACCGCCACGCGAACTGGCGTGCCAACGAAACATTTCGTTGTAAGCCAGGGGTGGACAGTGAAGAGCAGACAAGTACTGTAGCTTCGCGCGTTCAATAACACTAAAAAAGTAGAAAAAGAAACGAAGATGAAGGATATCTGTTCATTTCCTTTTTTTTTCTTTTTTAACACATGAATCTTGCAGTTAGAGAGTTCTCCTGCTCGACCGAGAGGACGAATGTCGTGTTACTTAGGAAACTGCAACGGCTATCGTGTGAATAAATTTGTGGATAAAAATACACACACATAAAATGGTCCCTAAGCACAACAAAATAACCAAGTTACCAAGCTAGGCAAGCTCGCCTCCCTATTGAAAAGTCGCACGGTTCTTTATTCCTTTTCCTAAAATGACAATAATGCAACGATGGCCACCTTCCCTTTTTATTTTGAGTGAAATTTGCAGGTCTTCAGTCAAATGTATTGCAAACGCTGGTAGTTGCCCGTAGTGCGGACAGCCAATTCTCGCTCAAATACATGAGAATGTGAAGTAAGGCCACTAAGAATTAGCGCACCTCAGATTCCGGTGCAAAAATTGAGAACGGAGAACCTTGTTTACCAGTGAGAAAAAGGAGGCCCAGGTGGCGCTACTGGACCAGGCATGGCGGGCTACTGAGGCAGTGGAGCTCTCGACTAGAGAGCCCACCCACCTGTTTCTCAAAGCCCCTTCTCTTTTTTTATTGTGATAGCAATTACATGGACACTCTCGGTTGATTTTTGCCTGTCGACGTCACTGTATGGTCCCGGATATGTATAAGTATTTATATATCTATAAAAGACACAAAGAAAAATAAATCAGAAAAGAGATCTAAGGCACTCACCGGAGATTTGAACCAGTGACGATACGCTCTTCAGCGCACTGCATTAACAGAGTTAACCACACCACTCACACTAACAGTCCCAATAACGACGAGCTACGTATGTACCCTATTTGCCAATGGCTTGCTGTCAATGGACTTAAAAAAAATGTTCTTGAACAAAGCTTGTGCTTCGTTTGGACAAGCTGTACATGCTTTCCGTATACATTTACTCCGATGGCTTGATCAATGCAGGGGTGGGTTAACTGAAGCAGATACAGTTGGATCAAAAAGGCATTTCAAAATATGTCCGGCTCCACTTCCACTCTGATGCAACAAGAAAAAACAGTCGCAACAAGTGCAGGACTATTCGAGAAGTTCCTTGGTCCTCTCGTGTCTGCGAATTCGGTTCTCGTCGAAATGCACACCGCCACTACCACTTCAGACGGAGAAATCCAACTCGCATAGCTAGATAAGTTGGGATGACGATTGCGCTAATAAAACATTGTAGTCTGCAGTAGTTTACACCTCACCAGTTACCTTGCAGACTGACGTCATAAACTTCTTGCTGCGCAACTTCTGTGTGGTGTGCCTACAGGATGTGCCGATGATAGTCACTGGATACTTCGACCTTAATGTACTTCGACATGGAAACTAGTGGCTTGTCACATTTCTCGATGCCGAACTTGGAATTCACCTCCTGTCGGGCGTCACGCAGTCAAGAATTCACAACATCTGTTTAGATTTGATTACTGCTTTACTGTCAATTGAAGCAGAATCGGCTGTGTTCTCTACATTTTGTATGTTCCTAAATCTTCTAGGCTTACTTCGTGTAGCAGCCCGATGTGTTGCTTAGATTCATTGCTTCGGCCTTGTGCAAAAACTGTAACTTTTGCTTGTAATACACGTTTTCCAATTTAATTGTCTTGTGATGGCGTCATCATGTGACATTCCGAATTCTGGCTCTGTGTGACGGCAACAAGGGACATCATGACGCGATATGACGTCATCATGGACGTCGTTGTCACGTAACGATAGTTTGCATCGCTTGTCTTGACACTGACAGCGCCAGATGCCAACGGTTAATTTTCGTGCTTGATGCGGCGTACGCAATAAAGCCTACGAGTTTCCTTCAGCTAAGTTAGGCAGTTTACAATCACCACTGGAGCGACTAACGCGATATATCGGTGTTGCAACGTTAGCCAACATGTTCAATACAATGCACAGCATGTGTAGCATCGTTCCGTAGATCGTCCGTGGAAAGAAAACCCTCCTGGTAGGCTCAAATGATGCTGATCTTCGCAATAATTCACATAATAAGCACTGCTGCTGCGTGGTTTGTAGTTTGGCTGTCTTTATTTTGCAATCCTCTGACCTTGACTTCAGCTCATGCGGCTCCGGGTAAATAAGCACGGTCGCGGAAGGTCTGTGATCTTTTTAGTTTCCTTTTTTCTCCGCATTTTTAGAGGGCAGTAACGGTACACTCAAAAGATGTGACCACATTCAGCTTACAAAAGACCATGTATCGCGTCGTAACTAGTTTATAGGGTGGTCTTTTCTTTCTTCCTCATTGTCTCCGAGAGTCTGGACCCAAGCTTTGGCATCGAGACAGTGACTTCGGACAGGCGTGACGACACCACTGTTGTGGCGAAGGCTGGCCAGAAAAGACGGGCGTCTGGCAGCGCACTCTTATCGACTGATCCTCGAGAGGTCGCAGTTCGTTACGGCCGTGATGAAGTGCTTGACTTTGCTATGAACGAGGCTTGTTACTGACTACGAGCCGTTTTCGCAACGTTTGTTGACGCCAATGGCGGCGCCGACACTGCGAGCGTGACTGATGAGCTTCGTGAAAGGAACAGACCCACTTTACTGTTCATTTTGATTTCGTTCATTGTAGCGTCGTTGCGGGTCTGTGACCTTTGGATTGTGTGAACAATCAAGAATAGCAAAAAAAAAAAAACTTCGCAACCAATGGTGATAATAACTGCTCTGTCAAAACACTTCATGGCTGCTAACGAATGATGCTGTCCGATGCTGCCACGACTATGAAAGTGCATGCAAAATATTTGGGGGTATTTTGGCTAGCTAGTTGTGCTTGTCATGCAAATGTTCAATATTGTCAGAAATGCGAGCAAAGTACATTGCTGTGTGTGCAAAAAGTCACAAAAAGACTGGCGGCACAAGAAAGGGTCTTTACTTCTTTGTCGTGACATCTTCATGGGTATATTCTTGTTTTAATGCATAGCTGGTAAGAGAAACATTGGTGGTAAGCGTTGGGGGTAACAGAAGTGCACCTTTATCGAAATGACTATCTTCGAAAGTAAACATTACCATGCGTGACTCTGCTTGGAGCCACCTTCAACAATATTGTACTGAGATGGATCAACAGAAAAAATTATAAGCGAATGTCGTTGTAAATTGCTTACTTCTAATGACAATAAAAAACCCATCATTTGTAAAGCAGAGGCGCAATCAGCCTTCTTTCTAAATGAAAGAAATAGCTCGCGCAGGTAACTTGGTGAGGATCTCACTTGAAGAACAAGCTTAGCAAGTAGGCGATCGTAGACTGCAAACTACCTGGTAAAATTTAACTTACGCTGTGGTTGCGATCATGTAGCGCTACACACTGCTCTCGTGAACGCCACATTTTCGTCGTAGTTCAGTTACTAACAATGAAAAACGTGGAGTAGCTTGAAAGTAATAACTTCATGTCACTGTATAAATGTATCTGACTGTTACCGAAACTAGCGCATGCAAAGTTGACTGCAGAGAAGATCAATATACACAGCACACAGTACGACTAAAACAAAAAGCGAAAGTAAGCGAGAGGCTATCCAATGGTGATCGAAAGCATGCCTGCACATACTCGAGGGAATCAATCGCTGATTCGTCAAGTATGGACGTCAGCGGACCCCGGCTAAAGTGAACTGCTCAGGCCTGAGAGTTCTTCGGGCAATTAATTCGAATATCAAAAAATACAGAGGAAATGAAGAATGGTTTGCCAACTTTAAGCAACAGAATGTTGGGCAGCAAACCGAATGCGATCCGACCGACATCACTGCTCTTTCTGTCTGCCCCCTCTCTTTACCACTCTAAATCTGGTGCTGAACACACGAACACGACAGGTATTAACGATGCGCCAAGCCCCGACCACCCGACCAGCAATCTGACAGTGACCCTTAACTCGGCTCCGTAGAGATGTATTCCGCGTACGTTACAAGCCTCTCCACACTGTTGGACACTCCAAAAACGAAAGCATTGCTGAGATAACCAATGTCGACAGGTCTGCGTGACCACCCGTAGGTTTGATGAGCTACCCAAAACTGTGCGCGTGATTCTGTATACCCATATCTTTTACTGTTTTTATTTTGACCTCTGTACTCCTTACCCCTATGCAGGGTAGCAAACAGGATGTGTGCCTGGTTAATCACGTATCGCGGCTAAGCGCCTCTAGTGAAGAAGCATAGAAGACGCACGATGGGTGGGCGGCGCTTCGGGTGGCGACGCCAGCTAGCCACGGTATGGTGGGGTTGACGCGAAATGCCGTAAGAGAGAGACCACTTCAAAGGAGTGCCGTCACACACTGCTTTATTTTCACGTCACACCTAGATGCGCCCAGCAACTCGGAACAGGACAGGAATGCCAGTGCGTCGCCACCTGGCACTTGTTCAGTGAAAACCGAAACCGAATTGGGATCGAATCTATTACCACAACAGTTAACCTCCCTAATTTCCTTGCTTTTACCTTATTTTCTCTCACACGTTCACGTGCGGGAGTGTCCGTAAGCCACCGACTGCCATTAGGCGAACACGGAAGCCCTGCCTCCGCGCTTGAGGCTTTCTGCCTCTCTTCAACCACACGCGCGCCGCGCTCCGGCTTAGGAGAGGAGCGCACAGACCCATATCATCGATAAATCGGATTGAAAGGATGCGCGGGAACTGTATAATTGGATCTCATGGGCTTTGCAGCGTCGACTCGATCGATGAACAACAACTCGGCGGAGAGAGAGGGTTCGTGGCGCGTGCCCACGTGACCCAATCCGACCCACGCATACACTTGTTTAACGTCCCAAAACCACTATATGATTATGAGAGACGCCATAGTGGAGGGCTCCGGAAATTTAGACCACCTGGGGTTCTTTTAACGTGCACCCAAATCTGAGCACACGGGCCTACAACATTTTCGCCTCCATCGGAAATGCAGCCGCCACAGCCGGGATTCGAACCCGCGCCCTGCGAGTCAGCAGCCGAGTACCTTAGCCACTAGACCACCGCGGCGGGGCCCCACGCATACACTTGCTGCGTAGCTCACCAACAGCGCCCGAACTCACCACGAGAACGGCACGAGTTAGTAATAACGTGTTGTTGGCTTTCGGCGAGTTGGCGACGGCGTCCTTGTCTTGTAGGTTTTTCAAGCTCGTACAGTACTGCCACTCCTGTAGCTCTTACAAGAGACTATAATTAGCAAACTAATCGTATAAGATAACAGGTCAGACATATTGACCAAAATTTCTACGAAAAACTAGACGCGAATACACGCCGCACGACAGCACATTCGCTAGTCAATCCTGACCTGTGTCGTTCAGTCGATTCAGTGCATTCTTTGAATTAGCAGATCGTTCAGAGAATAACAGACGGTGCGCGGAACTAAAGGAGAGAAGCGACAAAAAGGCAACAGCCCACGAAATGTTACGCGCTACGGACTGGGAATGCATTATTTGGGAGAGATGTCATTCCCTCTGTCATCCCCTAGAGGCACTGAGCGAATGTTTTTTATACACGACCTTTTCCCCTCTTCGATCTTTTGGATCTTTATCGCGCTTTTTAATCTTTTGTCACGCAAATGAAAGAAGCAGGCGCCATGCAACTGCCTAGTTGCCCTGTAAAACGAAGCGTATCACTAAAAACAAAATACTGTATAGCACGAAACGGTAGGAAGAAGGGTAACAATAAAGCAGCGTATATGTGTTGAGTCGCAACTGTGTGCCCTTTCCGCGCTCTACAACGTGTCGCGCAAGAAAGAGGAACTTTTAACTAAACTTGTGAAGTGGCTAAACATAAGAAGCAAAGAACGCCAGTGCCTGTTACTATTTTGCGGCAAACGTATATTCTACTTTGCATTCACCTCTGTTCGTTTATCTGAACCCGTTCCTATCTGGTTGCTGTTTTTTAACATAGCTTGTCATTCGTCTAAAGTAAGCCTTTGAGTTGCGTGTTAGTGTGTTTCATTGTTTCTGCTTTCTTCTTGCATTTAATCTGGCCGATATTTCAGGAACTAGAAATAGTGTGCCCGGATTGTCAGTGGCAACGTTGTAAGCCGACTATAGTAAGACCCCCAAAAATTATGCATTAGTTTCAAGTGTTTTTACAATATATGAGACTTTATAGAGAAGCCTTCAACACACGGTACTAAGCGAGCACATTCATAAACGACCATCAGACGTGAGCGGGATTCAGATTTGTTGCTATGCTAGGAAACCAAAAACGCGCATAGTGCAACAGTCTTCGCCTAGTGTCCGTTTATGCGACACCGAAGCTCCGAGCTTTGATGTCTTTTTTTAAGTTTTTTTAGGAAAATAATGAAGTTAAGTTGTATATTATACGATACTTCTCTATCATGCCTGGAAACGCCACCAATTCTTCAGAATAAATAACATTTTCATAAAACCGTAAGGCACTTATTCTGTCTCAAAAGAAATCACTTCTAGGAGTTCACGAGCGCCATTACAGTTATTTCATTCAAGTGTTTCAGCGTTCACTTGTGCGGAAAGGACATTCGTGCATATTGCACTTAAGTCTTTACGAATAGCGACCGCGCAAATTACAGAAGGCAATGATTGAAGTGTGCACACGTTCCCCACTGTTCAATGCTGCATAACTCTTCCTCAGCGAATTCATAACCCTCTATATACGCCTTGTTGCCTCAGTAAGAAGTATACAAAAGCTGAACGACCACGCACAATTAACTAGATTCCGCATGAAAGTCAGGGCAGTGCGGTTAGCGTGAAATATAATGGTCGTAAGAGCGACACAAGAGGCAGTGCAGTATGGTATGCCTCAAGGTGGCCAGATTTCCCGTGAGGTCATAAAGCAACGTCTGACCACACGCAGGGGGAATCCCTTCGCGGTCGACTGCGCTGCGCTCACGATAGCAGCGAAGCAGCCACACACATCTGCTTCGAACGACGCGCTATCGCCCAGCGATTCGGCTCCCAACAGTCGCTTCAAGTGAACCATAAGACTGCAGTGTGATGGATAATGTGTCCTTAGCCCAGCACTAGCCACCCAAAAGCAGCAGACCACGCCCCAACCTTACGGCAAATTTTTTCTTAAGGGAAATAGCTTCTTGTCGCCCGGTTCTGGTTTCAGGTGCAACCACCTGCTAGCTTTTAATGGTTTTCTCTGCTCATTTCGCTGGGTAGCTACTCCGATAAAGGGTATACAGTGGCGTGTTGGCCCACCCCTCTCCCGTGCAACCTCCCACTAGCATTCTTTTTCCCAATCTAGCTGATTTCAATACGGCTTTATTATATATAAAATTTTCTTTTGTAGTATGTATTAGTCACAAGAATAATAATATCTGGCTTTTTAGATGTCATCACAACGAAGTGAGTACGGGGCACGCAATAATGAGGTGCTCTGGAAATTTCGACAATTTTATATTCTTTAACGTGCACTGACATCGTACAGCACACGGGCGTTTATCATTTCGCCTACATTGCCATGCGACTGGGACCGAATCCAGCGACATTCCTGGTCAGCAACCAAGTGCCGTAACCACAATATAAACTGAGGCGAACAAGAGGCAGTTCGTAGTTACCTTAACTACACATACATTAATTACAACTAACAGACAAGAAAACTCGGACAAGTTTGTTCTAAACAATGTTGTGTCTAGCAAAAAAAAAAAACGCTTAAAGTTCCTCTTCTTTTGTTCATAGTTATCTTAAATATATAGTCTATAATAGTTGAGTTTTTGCTTTGCAAGGTATCCAAAACTGACCTCAAACGTATAGAGACTATCAGTCGTGTGTGAGTTAAATGAACGACACGGTGCGACATCCACGGAGTTAGGCAGCTATCCACGGCTGTTAAGAATCCAGTGAAAAAAAAAAATAAACACTCAGATCATGCTACAAAGCGGATACATCCTGTAATCGTAGGGTACAACAAAAAGAAAGAACTGCTTTTCTACATACATACTCCAAAGGAGCGACACGCCTCCTCATTCGTAAAACACCTCGTAACACGCCACCAAATCATGTGCACGCACCCCACCACGATGGTCTAGTGGCTGAGGTCCTCGGGTGCTGACCCGCAGGTCGCGGGATCGAATTTCGGCTGCGGCTACTGCATATTCAATGGAGGCGAAAATGCTGTGGGCCCGTCTGATCAGATTTGGGTGCACGTTGAAGAACCACAGGTGGTATAAATTTTCGTAGTCCTCCAGTACCATGTCTCTCATAATCATATCATGGTTTTGGGACGTTAAGCCCCACATAATAAAATTAATATATTATACAGTACAGAACAGAAGGAAGAGAGGCAGGCCCAAAGTAGAAGGTACATATGTCATCAAATTGGTTGTCACAACCTTGAAAACAAACAAAATAGTTGGTGAATATCATAGGCAAAGTAAAATAAATCTCGTCGAGTGCATGGTGAATTCAGACACCCGTGGAATACATTTATTTAAGGAAGAAAAATCTTACTCAGTAAGAAAGAGCGCGGCAAACACGTCTTTGTCACATTGTTTATGCCCGGCTATTCGCAGGCACGTGCAACGTAGCGCAGTGCCTGACCTTGTTATAATAAGTCTCTATTCGTGACCATCTTGCAGGCCGACACGACTGAGTGCAACGTGCGACAGCTTAGGCCAGTGTGCATTCACTATATACTGGCTTCGCGAACAGCGCGTGCCACTGGATCCTCTCTATTCTAACTTGGTGCGCACGTACAGACGCACACAGCGTGGGAAATGTACAGATTACGTCAGAGTAACCTTGTCCCGAGTCACTTGCCTCTGTTAACATCATGCGCGCGTATGTTATATACCGTTTCAGCTCACGCGTGTCGAGATCTGGCAAGCACGTTCAACGTACTTTGTTTCTTCCCACTACTCTTCGCATGTGCAGGAATGTGTCGTTTGCAGTAAAAACTGCAACGGAAACAAACGTACTGGGCCGATTCATTCAAATCATCGATACTTACAAGTCAAGATTCATTCGCTTTGCACTCTGCATGCGACTTGGAGACTTATAAGGTCTTTTGAGGGCATGACTCGTTTAGGCAACAACTCTGACGTCATTAACAATTTCATAACAATGTATCGGACAAAATAACAATTAGAACGCAGCAATGCCTCAACAAAAAAAAAATCGGCAGATCCCGCGTACCTTTGGAATCAACGTTACGTGAAGAATGTGGAGGCAAGGTGACCGTGTTTTAATGTTTTTATGTTGTGATGTTTTTATGAAGTCACGCTAATCACATGTGCAAATGTTGCACGCGCACACATATGTTGAACAGTTGCAGATGTTTATATAACCAATTGTTTGCACTTGCGCAACGACGCAAGCAGGAACATGAATATTAGCAACACCAGAATCGTTAAGCTGATATAAAGAGCTAGGGCTCATGATAATGGTAGCCCTGGATACTGCTACGTAAGTCAACTTCAGCGCATGACAACTGATTACAATTGACGATAACCCGACGTGACGGCTGCATCATAGCAGTACATATGTAATATTTATAAAATTGGATAGCCTCAGCACTGCAACCACAGTCGACGTTTCATGAACATCGGGGTCTATTTGAAAAGTAGTTTCGAAGCCTGGCGTGGCTCTGCGGTAGAATGTTCGATTACCTCGCAGAATGCTTGGGTTCGATTCCTGCTGGGGCCCTGACATTTATTCTTTGCATTCGTCGGGTCGACGCTACCCATGTCGGGTATTTCTTACGCTCGCGCATTAAATTGCCCATGTGTGTTCTCGTCCTTCCTTAGTAGACACAATATGTCAATCACCCGTGGCACATACTCGCATACCAGGGGCACATATCCGCCCGCTGGTATGTGCCACTGTCTGGCGGGTAGGGTTTGAAGACATACGCGACGGGATTGTGACATTATTTATGTCTCGACCGGCACGTCATATTGCCGCGCTTGAAATGGACAGACAACCGAGACGATGTGCTCGCCAACAGTCTCGTGAAAAGGGACTCTGACTGAAGAAGACGACGTGTTTTTTGTTTACGTATTTGCTCGTGGCTGCTGCATAAAGACACGCCGTCGGTTCTCGGACTCAACGTCTCGGTGGTCTGCTTACGGTGAACCGGGACAATATTCGTCAAACTATCATACGCTCCCCTACTGATTTCGGTTAACACCAAGTTAAGGAGTGTTCGCGAGAATAGCCAGTCGTGAGCGGCTAGATAGATTGGTAAAAACCAGAAGAGCTTGCAGTACGCAAAAAAATGCTTCGTATTTAAAAAGAAAACAACTTGGATAGCGCGCGAGGTTCGCTTTCAAGAGTAAAATGCGATAGCGCAACGGGACCTCCTGCGCATCGCCTTCTCAATTGATAACCTGGTTTTTCGTCTCGGTGCCTACTCAAAAGTATCGCAGGAAAATGAACGGTTTTGCGCGTAACAGTCGTAGTAAAGCGCTAATAAGCAATATCACTCGCAAATTCACATTTGTGTGCATTCGAAATCCCACAGAGCAACGCATTTAAGAAATCGAGATATGCGTAAACCATTTCGAAAACCACGTTTACGAAATTGTTCTGTATATACGGTGATTGTGCATGAACTGTACGCAATAAGTATAGCGTGACATTTAATGGAAGTGAGTGGTGCGTCTAAGCAAAAATTCACGTGCACATTTACTGGTTTCTTTTCGCTGGTATTGCTGAAGCCACGATGGTTGCATGATTGTATTCACTTCAACAAATTGGGAACGTTGCACCATGATGCCTTCCTGATGAAAAGGCGAGGAATATTCTATACCTCATGGAGGTTTGCCAAATTGAGCGTTCTGTTACCGCGCACCGCGCCACGAAATCGCATGTAATTTAATAGCACCCTTTCTGCTGACGTTCGAGGAAAAAAATGCTGGGAGATCGCAAGAAGTCACTCTGTTTAGGTGAGCCGCGTTTACTGTTGAGAAATTTCTGAACACGGAAAGTAAAAATAACAACATCAGTGTATATTGTGCAAATAGTTTGGCAGCAGCCTGCTATTGAAGAAGAAACTGCAAAAACTCACTAAAAAAGAGAGACGGGACGTCGGCATTGCATTGCCCCGAAGGCGTCGGCAATACGAGCATGGGCTTTTACCCAACCAGAAGTGCCTCCATACAAGCTTCAATTTCATTATCCGTCATATTGGATACGGTAGGATATCAAGAGTACGTTTGTCTTTCGGTCTGGGGAAAAATGCGCTACGCAAATAAAAAAAGTAAACGAAATAGAAGGGTGGTGTAACGTATAGAAGCACTGCAGATGAAACTGATCCTTGCTTATCTTGACCACGTACCACTGCTTGCGCGATGACTCTATCGATCGAGTGAAAATAATTATTTATTACATTGGTAAACATTTGCCGAACGTCTTTTCTTCGTAACCACAAGCCATTACGGCAAAGAAGCCGCACACTGTGAGCGCGTTAGGGGCAGCAGTCGAATGTATACTGCGAGCTTGGTGACCCGAAGAAGTAATTGAATAATCATACCGCGTCTTATAGAGAGACATATCTCGTTTTAAGCAACATGTATATTGCATCAGTGTATTTGATACCATTACTTCGTGAGGAGGTAATCAATGAAGCGCCGTGGCTTAAAAAGAAACAGCCTTCCTCTTTTTTTTCCCGCGCAAAATTATCACATGGCGGTGTAACGAAAATGTAAAAGAAAGGAAACAGTGCCGCTGCTTTTCTAACGAAGTTGGGTAAGGCTTGGTAATGGCAGTCATCTATATTCCGCTTACTTATTTCAACGTATACCGGTCGCGGCTGGGGCCGCATGGTGTGAGCGAGGACTCACAGATATCGTGTCGTCACGTGCCTGGAGAAGTGCATAAAGTTGCTGGCATAAATTGACGTCTTGTGGTAAGTTGTACACGTCAAATGGCTTGTGCCCCGCATTAATTGAGAACGCCGGACACGCAAGTCTGTTTCTATGCCATAATAAATTGGCGGAAACTACAACTTGACTGTCATGTCGTCGCTAAGTGGAAGTCCTGAGGCACAATTCACTATGACACTTGTTCGTAAGTGGCATTTGTTATAGGCTGGCCGGATTCACTAGTGATATTTCTAGTATCAATATAGGTTGAAGCTTTCTCTCAGGAACTTTTTAAGGACGCAACCCACAGAAGAAAAAAAAGAAGGGGACAGGATATGGCGACAGGATGACGCGCTGTCCTGTCCCTTTTATTTTTTTTTCTTGTACGTGGGTTGCGTTCTTGACACTTCCTCAGAATGAACCAGCTAGCCTAGCAGCACGTTCTAGCAAACCAAGCTCATCGAGCGATCACAGGCCCCGCCACAGTGGTCGCTCGTGGCTAAGGTACTCGGCTGCTGACCTTCAGGTTGCGAGATCGAATGTCGGCTGCGGCGGCCGCATTCTCGATGGAGGCGGTAACGCTGTAGGCCCGTGTACTCAGATTTCGTTTCACGTTAAAGATCCCCGGGTGGTCCAAATTTCCGGAGCCCTCCAGTACGACGTCCCTTATAATTATATATTTATTTTGGGACGTTAAACCCCACATATCAATCAATCGAGCGATCACAGCGACTACCGCGGAGACCATGCCGCAGCAGTGTCTCGCGCCTTGGCGCCCCCGCTCAGCAAGTAGCGGCAAGCTGCCCCCTTTTCTATCCACATGACCGTTCTCAGCTCGCCCTCTCGCGTCTTTCGCCGATCGACGAAGAGAGATGTGCGGGATATGAGAACAAATGAACACTGTGCATGTCCGTTGATATGACAACGCACGTTCGAGGAGGAAGAAGAGGACGTTGTCTGAGCTTCAAGGT
The DNA here is from genome assembly GCF_013339725.1 of Rhipicephalus microplus. Classification (NCBI taxonomy): domain Eukaryota; kingdom Metazoa; phylum Arthropoda; class Arachnida; order Ixodida; family Ixodidae; genus Rhipicephalus; species Rhipicephalus microplus. Next base: position 127,976 of record NW_023610109.1, read on the forward strand.
CAAACGCATGCACAATGTCACTTTCAGTGTTCACAGCGGGATGAGTTAAAGCTATCGCTCTAAAATATCATCTATACGGTTACTCATTTCGCCACCACCTCGTATGACGCTGATGAATATCGTTTATTGTTGACAGCTTGTGACGACACAGCGACCATGTTCTAAGAAAGGACGAACGACTCACTGTTGCCTAATTCTCAAAAGGTCGTTGTTGATGGCTGTTCCTGATAGAAAGCCTGGGTTTCCCATCATAAAAGCACCCTATTTGTTGAAGCATGATGTCCTGAAGACTGCGATGCTTTCGTCATGAATGTAAGAATGTTTGCACTCCGGGACGTCAGGTGGAAGTACAATAAAAGTACGGTTGAGACATTGTGTGAAATATCGGTATTTCGTAGCGGAGTGGCCCTCGTAACTGTCGACTAGTCGTTCGTTTCTGAAGGGAGGGCCATTCAGTCACCATAATCAAAATTCATTTTTTGCCGTTTTTTCTTCTATTAGCATTTCTCCAGTGCATGGTAGCAAACCAGACACTTGCTATCTGGTTAACCACCCTGCCTCTTGTGTTCATGCAATATATATATATATATATATATATCTATATATATATATATATATCTATATCTATATATATATATATATATATATATATATATATATATATATATATATATATATATATATATATGGTTATTGTGTTCTCAGCAACATTCGAGGAACATCTCAGCCGTTTATTCACCGTCCTCCAAGCCATACGTTCGGCCGGCCTTACTTTAAAACCGGAAAAATGTCATTTTGGTTTTAACGAACTCAACTTCCTAGGCCACGTCGTCAGTCACGAGGGTGTTCGACCTGACCCGGCCAAAATAGACACCGTAGCGCAATTTCCTGCACCATGCGACAAAAAGGCCGTGAGACGCTTTTTAGGGTTGTGTGCCTATTACCGGTGATTTATTGAGGACTTTTCGTCTATTGCGGCGCCATTGACACGACTCACACGTGAGGACGTCCCCTTCTTTTGGGGTGGACAACAGCAAATGGCGTTCAATGAACTACGACAACGCCTGCAAACACCTCCAGTCCTCGCGCACTTCGACCAGGAAGCCCCTACAGTACTTCCCACTGACGCCAGCAATGTAGGTCTAGGTGCCGTTCTGGTGCAGTGGCAAGACGGCTGTGAAAGAGTAATAGCCTACGCCAGCAGAACTCTCTCTCACACGGAGGAGAACTACTCGACCACCGAGAAGGAGTGTCTCGCCGTGGTGTGGGCAGTCATCAAATTTCGTCCGTATTTGTACGGCCGCTCCTTCAAGGTTGTTAGCGACCATCACTCTTTGTGCTGGCTCACCAACCTTAAAGATCCATCTGGTCGTTTGGCGCGCTGGAGCCTAAGACTTCAAGAGTTTGACATGACCATCGTCTACAAATCTGGGAAGAGGCACACCGACGCCGACTGTCTCTCACGGTCGCCAGTGGAAACTGTTGCTCCTGATGACGAAAACATCGACGCGGCATTATTGGGAGTTGTCAACACAGCCACTATTGCACGAGAGCAGCGCAGTGACCCTGAGCTGTTACCACTCATTGAATATTTAGAAGGACGACGTAAAGACGTGCCGCGGTTATTTGCTAGAGGACTGCCATCTTTTTGCTTGCGAAACGATGTTCTCTATAAGAAAAACTTCTCACCAACTGGTAAGCCGCACTTGCTCGTCGTGCCTGCTTCTCTTCGAAAAGAAATTATGGAAGCGTGCCATCTTGAAGCAACTTCTGGTCATCTAGGCTACACCCGAACATTGTGCTGACTACGATGCAAGTACTACTGGCCAAAGTTACCTGCTGCTGTTAACCATCACGTGCGAACGTGCACCGACTGCCAAAGACGCAATGCGCCTCCCAGCAAGCCAGTCGGTCTTTTACATCCAGTCGAAGCACCAGAAAAGCCGTTCACCCAGATTGGAATGGATTTCCTGGGCCCCTTTCCAACTTCCACAACAGGGAACAGATGAATTATTGTGGTCACTGATTACCTGTCCCGTTATGCGGAGACTAAAGCTATGCAGCGTGGCACAGCAGCAGAAGCCGCTCAGTTTTTCATCGAAAACATCGTCCTTCGGCATGGCGCTCCGACAACAGTGATCACAGACAAAGGACCTGCCTTCACCGCAGAGCTTTTGGAGTCGGTTCTCAGACTCAGCGGTACAGCTCACCGGAGAACAACTGCATACCATCCGCAGACAAACGGACTGACGGAGCGCCTCAATAGGACCCTCACAGACATGATCAGTATGTACGTTGACACAGAACATAAAAACTGGGATCAGGTATTGCCGTACGTGACCTTTGCTTATAACACCGCTCGACAAGAAACCACTGGAATGACGCCGTTCAGTCTGATCTATGGTCGCGAAGTCACGACAACATTGGACGCCATGTTGCCGCATGAGTGTGACGACATCCATGTAGACGCCGAAGAATTCACTCAGCGTGCCGAAGAAGCCAGACAGCTCGCGCGCGTGCGCATCTGTCATCAACAGCATCAAGATGCACAACGCTACGACAACCGACACAAGTTTGTTAGCTACTCACCAGGCGACAAAGTGTGGGTCTGGATTCCGATACGTCGACGTGGACTGTCTGAGAAACTGCTAAGATGGTACTTTGGTCCATACAGCGTCACGTGACGCTTGAACGACGTGAACTACGAAGTTGTTCCCGACACTAATTGTAGTTCTAAGCGCCAAAAGCGTTTGCCCGAAGTCGTGCACGTCGTGCGTATGAAACCATATTTATTGAGTTAATTAGCTCCCGGTTAACGTTTTCGTACGACCACTTCATACGCCTGGTAGAGCACCTAAGTTGCGCATCGGGACGATGCTTCTTTCGGAGGGAGGCAAATGTCACGTGCTTGCCCAAGAAAGACCATGACAGTTGTGCATGTGCCACGAAGGACTACGAAATGGACGAAGAAGAAGAACTCTCTTGCGCGTTCTATTAAAAGAACCTACCTGCTTCTGGTGTCTCAGTTTCTGCCGCAAGACCTCTGTTTCGACGTCGTGACAATATATATATATATATATATATATATATATATATATATATATATATATATATATATATATATATATATATATATATGCCGTCCTTGAAAAAAATCACAGCCTATCCCCTAAGAGAATGATTGCGAGTGGGCGAAGCAATAGGGTAGTTCGATGCTATCGTAAATAAATCACCCGTGAGATTGACCACTCACGCATGTAAATGACTACTAAGGGGTGCACAGCTAAGAACAATGTCATAACTTGTAAGTTGTGTTGAGTTGTGATTTTTTTTTTTGCATTCAACATTGCTGCTTTGTGGTATCACATCTAACCTGAAGTTGGCAAAGACGAGGTCTGGGAACGTTCCCTCGGTGGTTGTTGGTTGTTTTCAGTCATATGAAATGCATCGTTGCTGCATTTCGAGACAAAAGTATTTCGAGGCGTCAGCTACTGCACAAGCAAGTCACTATCCGTGATCATCATCATCATTATCATCGTTACGGCGTGTAGTGGGTACCTTGGATCTGCTGTGCCGTGTGGAAGAAAGAGATTGTGTTGTCTGGAACGTGCTTGTTCTTCATCGCCAGGAGCGTCATCGTCATGACGGGAGAGGAGCGTTGTACCGCAGAGCCATCTATTAGGCACTCCGAGTTCTATCGGCGGCTCCGGTGTGACAATGGACAGGCCTCATTCATAAGCTGTTTCGCATCTAAAACTAGTATCTTGGATATTCTGCGTGGCTTTCTTCGTACCTTTATGATAGGATTTGTAAGCGCGACTTGACGAGGACGTAGGAAGCAACCAGACATGCACACAATGCTGAAGTCACTATATCATGAATGCTAACTAACAATACCGGCGCAACAGCGTACTTTGTAATACGTTCGCTATAACGTTTTAATGTTACCACCCTCCTCACACACACAGACATAATAGGTTAATCGTCAGAAAAAAGTTCACGTGTTACGACTAACGATTCATTGAGTTGGACCATTGTTACACGACGCTATAGTTCATAAACTATAAGCACAAGTGTTTCAGTCATATGGTGTAGCGCACCACGACACGGTCTGACAAGTGAGAGACACACACGTAGCACTAACTTGCAACTAATCTGTTTCTGTGTGTGGCTAACCCGAAGGTCGTGGGTCCGATCCCGTGGTCGCATTTTGATGGCAGCAAAAAGGTAGATGCTCTTGTGCTGTGCGATGTCAGCGCACGAACAACCCATGGTCGAAATTTCCGGAGCCCTCCACCACGACGTCTCTCATAATCATATCGTGGTTTCGGGACGTAACGCCCCAGATATTATGAGTATGTGTGTGTGTGGGGGGGGGGGGGCGATGGGGCCTCTTTCTCTGTTGTGGTGCGCTTGGTTTGATGAAACCCAACCAACCAGCCCGGCAAAGTGCCTTAGCAAATTCCATTGAACAACAAATAATGAACTGTTCACGATCATATGAAGCAAATGGTATGCATAACCAAACTTTATGATTGGTTTCTCGTGGAATCAAGGTATACGTACGTCATCTGACTGCTCGGACATACCGGTCCCACGTCTGACATGCTCTTCAAACGAGAGAGAAACGATTTCTTTTTGAAGCAGTTAGTACCTAACTGGTGGCTCGAGAACTGGTTTCGGGCACAACAGTGTGGTTCGACAAATCTTCATGCTTCAGAAAAAGCGATCCGTCTCAAACGCATAGAAAACAAAGCTGTACGCAACAGATTATGGGTGGGGAGATTCTAAATACGACATAGTTTCCGCACTTCTTTCTTGGAACAAAGCAATCAGTTCAGCAGTGGACTGTCGGTTACTGGGGTATTTGAATGAAGCCATCATACGGAAACAACTGAAATTTGTTCGTTGAAGAAAATTGTGTTCCGTCACTGCAACGCGAAACCACACAGCAAATTTTGTCCGCCGTCGAAAAAGCCTGAACCTTGAATGGAACTTTCTGCCACGACGCTGCAACTTGTTTATCGCATTCTCGCCAGAATCATTACTCAATTAATCGCTAGGCGGAACATTAAGGGACATCCACGAGTTCTTAAAAGTCCTTGCGACTGCCTACAGGTATACCCTTATCAAATTCAGCCCGTTTACTTACTACAAGTGCTCGCCCCGTATTTATGGCTTGGTGTTTTAGTGGTACACCTAATTTTGACGCTACGAGAGAGCTCTTTCGTGTCGTCCTTCTTTTTAGAAACATCGACCTGCAAGGTAAGGCAAGAACAAATATACTTTGTGAAAGACGGTGACGGCAAGAGATTGCTGAACGATAGCGATAAAGCATTGCGTGCAGTGAACAGAGAGCGAGGGTGTTATCGATGAGCCAGTGGTTGACCAAGACGGCACAAGCACAAACATTCTGAGCCAACTTACAGCGACACCGCACAACCGAACCCAACGCTACGCTCAACAAACTACTATCGCAGCTTTCGACAAAGGCTGAACACGCTGTCGCTAAATGGCTGGCTCTTCAATTCTTCTGCGAGCTGCACACAGCCAAACGGTAGGATCGTGGGAGCTGCAGCAGCTCGGATAATTGTGGTTCTCCTATACCAGAAGCGCGTAGGACCATTACGGCGCTAAGTGAGTCGTATAAGCTGACAACACGGTGAATAATGTGTTCGTTGGGTCGCACACCAACCCGGTGAAAGCCGGCCTCACGCCATGCGCCTCGAGTTTCTCTCTAGCTGTTTTTTTTTTTAACGTAGTCTATGTCTCACGCCTTCTCTCGCTTTTAATGGTCTGGTCATTGCTTCTGACCATGTAATCAGGTCCGTGTTGGCAATGATAAGACCTTCACGGTGCATTTCTTCGTTGCCTTTCCACTTATCGGTTTGCACACGCACGCACGTTTCGATCCGCTATTTTTGCTAATGTTTCCTTACTCCGTCCAAGCGTACGTAGAGAGTGGGGTGGAAGATAAAGATAGTCATTATATCTGCCCTTTGTGGAGCGCACGGAGCGTTTCGGTCGGCACGCACGAACAGGACTTCTAACAATCAATGCGCGAATTTCGTCGAACGAATGAGTTGGTTCAGTGACGCCGTATTTGATGTATCAAAAAGTAGTCAGTGCTAGAAAAAAAGGTTATGGTATGCAAAGCAAAAACTGAAGCTAAATCACCTGTGGCGCATACCCGCGTACCAGTGGAACATACCCGCCCACGGGTATGTGCCATTCACTGTCTGGCGGAAGGAGGAGGAAGCACTAAAAAGGGAGAAGGCAGGGAGGTTAACCAGAAAGACATCCGGTTGGCTACTCTACACTGGGGGATAAAGGAAGGGGACAAGAAAGACGAGAAAGAGGGAAGAGAGGGAAAAAAGGGGGTGGGGGAGAGACTGACAGTAATTTCACTGCAGCGTGTAGAACTCTACCGCATGTCAGAGGCGTTCACACAAGCCTGTCTTTCTCAGGAAACGCAGCAGGGCTTTCACTGCCTTGTGGGCTGTCGAGGCATGTGTACGTTGCTGTAATAGCACCTGCACAGAAAGAGGCCGATCATCCAGTCGCCGCATTGCGTTGGCAAGTACTTGTCTCTCTGAGGCAAATCGAGGACAATGACACAGCAGGTGTTCGATATTTTCGTCGGTGCCGCAAACATCGCACGCCGCACTGTCAGTAATTCTGATTAACGTGGTATAAGCTTTCGTGAAAGCAACTCCCAGCCAAAGGCGATAGAGAAGCGAAGCTTCACGTCGATGTAGGCCGGGTGGAGGCCGGAGTTGTAGTGAAGGGTCGAGCTCGTGCAGTCGTGTACGTCGTATGCTTGGTGTGTTCCACTCAGTCAGTGTGAGACTGCGGGCCAGTTGACGAATCTGCCTCGCCGCATCCGCTCTTGAAAGCGGTATCGGAACGCTGTTCGCTTCTTTATGTGACGTGCGAGCAGCATGATCTGCAGAATCATTGCCGCCTATACCACTATGCCCAGGTAACCACTGAAAGACGATGTCATGGCCTTTTTGTATTAACAGGTGGTGAAGTTTCACGGTTTGGTAGGTCAACTGGTCGTGGCATCCGCGTCGGAGAACTGATATCAGGCACTGTAACGCTGGTTTTGAGTCAGAAAACACAGCCCATTTACCTGGTCTTTCTTCTGAATTGATGTGTTCCAGTGCATTGCGCAGAGCCTCGAGTTCTGCCGTCGTTGAACTTGTCACATGTGAAGTCTTAAAACACCGAGTTATCCCTTGTGATGGTATAACCACTGCTCCACCTGAACTAGACGGCGTAGTAGAGCCATCCGTGTAAATGTGCACGTGGTTACTGTAGTTTTCTTCCAGTAGGAATAGACTCAGTTGTTTCAGGGCATGTGTCGGTAAGTCCGATTTTCTCCTCATTCCTGGAATCATTAAGTGAACTCGCGGCCGGCTCAAGCTCCAAGGAGGAAGCAGTGGCTTTGATGCAGGTGCGTATGTCTCAGCAAACGATGAACGATGCTTGGAGACAATAGTGCCGTATGTCGTGCGGGGCCTTTCAGCAGCTAGGCTCGCCAGGTGGTGAGAAGGGGTCCTGGCATAATGCCTGAGGTGCATGCGCATTGTCTCGGTAATAATATGCGTATTTATCGAGTGATCTTGAGCGATGGCAATGGTTTCAGCCGTTGAAGCACTGCGGGGTATTCCAAGGCATATCTTAAGTGCTTGGGCTTGAATGCTCTGAATTGCGCGCAGGTTGGTCTTGCCGGTGTTAGACATTGCAGGTAAGCTGTACCGTAAGAATCCGATAAACAGCACTCTGTACAGTTGTAGCATGGATGGTATGGGCACTCCCCAATTTTTTCCTGCAAGGAATTTGAGCATGTGGCATGTTGCGATCAGCCGCTTCTTCACATAGTTCACGTGTGGAGTCCACGACAGGTTTCTATCTATTATGACTCCCAAGAACCTGTGGCTTCTGCTGAACGATATGTATTCTTCATTAATCGATATACTGTAAGCAGACATTGGTTTCCGCGTGAACGCTACCACTGCACATTTTCCGCAGGACACCTCGAGGCCTTGTTTACGAAGATAGCATGACGTCGTTGTAGCAGCCTTCTGAAGGCGGGCGCGAAGCTGAGGCCTTGTCACACCTGATGTCCAAATGCAGATGTCATCAGCATAGACAGAAAGTTCTACAGTGCTAGGTAGCTGCTCGACTAGACCAATGAGAGTTAGGTTGAAAAGGGTAGGGCTTAGCACTCCTCCCTGAGGAACTCCTCGGCTGCTGTAATAATCAGGTGTTGGGCCATTCGCTGTCATCACGTAAAATGATCTCAGCTGTAAGTAGCTGTACACCCACATATATATCTTGCCACCAAGACCTACTGTTTCCAAAGCACTAAGGATGGCTTCATGGGTGACATTGTCGTAAGCCCCCTTAACGTCTAGAAACAGGGCGGCGCACAGTCTCTTACAGGCTTTCTGGTGTTGAACATATGTCACCAGATCAACAACGTTGTCGATTGACGAATGGCCGCGCCTGAATCCGGTCATGGATACTGGATAGATTTCGTAGTGCTCTAAATACCACTCCATTCGTGTTAGAATCATTCGTTCCATCGTTTTTCCCACACAACTGGCAAGTGCGATAGGACGGTATGAGGCAATATCCAAAGGAGATTTACCAGCCTTTAGAAGTGGAATGAGGCGACTTGACTTCCATGCCTGGGGAACAGTACCAGTCTGCCAGGAGTCGTTGTATAGGCGTAAGAGTGCCTTCCGAGCTTCGTCTCCAAGATTACAAAGGGCACGATAGGTAATGCCGTCAGGACCGGGTGCTGAAGAACGTCTGCACAGAGCCAGTGCCGCCTCTAGCTCATCCATAGAAAACTGGCATTCCATACGGGGATCACGTAAGGGCGGTGGGTTGTTTCCCGTTCTTGATACTGTGAAATTGGAATCACCGGCAATTCTTCTACAGAAAGATTCTGCGACGTCAATCTCTCTGCATCGAAGGTGAAGTGCCAGAGATGTAAACGGGTGTCGCTGACCCAAGGTTGTGCTAAGACCCCGGACAGTTCGCCATATCAGTGATAGGGGCTTTCGTGGATCCAACGACTCGCAAAAGGATGTCCAACGTCGCCTAGCCAGTTTATCCATGTGCCGCTGCATTTTCTTTTGAATGCGTCTAGCCAGCCTCAAATCATCCATGCACTTTGTCCGTCGGTACCTTCGTTCTGCACGACGGCGTATTGCGCGAAGTTTCTCAAGCTCGATGTCGAAATCGGTGCGCTTGTGACTAGTCAAATGTGTATGCGTGGTATTCTGCAGGACATCCTTTATCGAGTCCTCTAGGTTATATGATGAGCCGTCGGTACAGCAGTCTTCCATTAACATTTTGAATTTCGGCCAATCGGTGTACTTGAGGCCTCTTGAGGACTTGGAGCTGGTGAAACCTTCTATACACAGGTAAGTTGGTATATGGTCGCTGCCCCGCGTTTCCAGATCCGAAAACCAGTGCACTTTCCTGGTAAGTGAGCGAGAAACCAATGTAAGGTCCAGGCAGCTGCTATAGGCTGATCCGCGTAAATATGTAGGGCTTCCATCGTTACAAACGCAGAGTTCGTACTCCGAGGCTAAGGACACCAATTTTCTTCCTCTAGAGTTGTCCCTGGAGCTTCCCCATAGGAAATGGTGGGCATTGAAGTCGCCAGTGATCACCCATGGCCTTGGAGTCGATGTCAGAATACCGCGTAAGCGCTCGCAGTCAAGGCGGCTTGATGGAGATAAGTAAGCTCCGATAATCGTGAAAGCAACCTTATCCTTCTTCACAGTAAGGCACACATACTGATTCCCTTCATCAGGCGAGACTCTGTGGTGAACGTAAGTGAGGTCATGGCGCATGAATACAATAACTTTGCTGCAGTCTCTGTGAGTGGAGGACATAAAGCACTCATATCCTGACAGCTTGATTGAAGCACGCAGGTTGGGTTCACAAATCGTGATAATGGGAAACGGTTCACAAATACAAACTGTCTAAAGGCAGACATGCGCGACTTCAGTCCTCTGGCGTTCCACTGAAAGACAGATGCATTCTTGACTTCCGCTCGAAACGACGGTGCCTCGCTGGCCATGGTTTTACCTTAGAGCTGCAAGCACCGGACTCAGGGTGTCCAGCACAGGCAGTGCGGTCTGCGCAGCAGAAGTCTTCATATTACTCAGTAGGACACGCATGGTACTCATCAGCGATTGCAGCAAGCTTATCACTTGATCTTCATTCATCGCATCACTGGTTTGAGGGGTCGTCGAGGGCGGCGGGATTTTATGCAGCTCCGAAGTAGGTTGACGTCGTGGAAGAGAGGGCCACTGTTCGGAAGGCGCGACTGCTGTCCCTTTCTTCTGTTTGGCAGTATCCGTCTTCAGTGAGCTCGGTGTTTGTGGGTCAGCCTCTTTAATAGAGGATGACATCTCTCTATCGGTAGAGGCGTTTTTCCGTGATGGTCTTCGCCCACGACGCCGTCGTCGGCGCAGTGTAGCGGCAGCTTCCCTGTGCGTTGAATTGTCCCGCACCATACGCCTGAGTACCGCGTGCTCGTTTCGCAACCGCGGGCAATCTTTGGATGAGGCCTCATGAGCGCCGTGGCAGTTTGGACATCGTAGTATGGTGGCACTGCAGGCGTCTTTTGAGTGAGACTCAGCGCACCGCGGACACACAACTTTGTTCTCACAGACACCTTTTACGTGTCCCATCTTGAAACAAACCAATCAGTTCAGCAGTGACCTGTTGGTGACTGGGGTATTTGAATGGAGCCGTACGGAAACAACCGAAACTTGTTAATCGAAGAAAAATTGTGTTCCGTCACTGCAACGCGAAACCACACAGCAAGTTTCGTCCGCCATCGAAAAAGCTTGAACCTTGGATGGAACATTCTGCCACGACGCTGCAACTTATTTATTGCATTCTCGCCAGAATCATTACTCAATTAATCACTAGGCGGAACATTAAGGGGCATCCACGAGTTCTTGAATTTCTTGCGACTGCCTACAGGTAGCCTTATCAAATTCAGCCCGTTTGCTTACCACGAGTGCTCGCCCCATATTTATGGCAGGGTGTTTTAGTGGTACACCTGGTTTTGACGGTACGAGAAAGCTCTTTCGTGTCGTCCTTCTTTTTAGAAACATCGACGTGCAAGGTAAGGTGAGAACAAATAAACTCTGTGAAAGACGGTAATGGCAAGAGAGTGCTGAAACGATAGCGATAAAGCATTGCGTGCAGTGAACAGACAGCGAGGGTCTTATCGATGAGCCAGTGGTCGACCAAGACGGCACAGGCACAAACATTCTGAGCCAACTGACAGCGACACCGCAGAACCGAACCCAACGCTACGCTCAACGAACTACGACGCAGCTCGGACAAAGGCTGAACACGCTGTCGCTAAATGGCTGGCTCTTTAATTCTTCTGCAAGCTGCACACAGCCAAAGGTAGGATCGTGGGAGCTGCAGCAGCTCGGATAACTGTGGTTCTCCTATACCAGGAGCGCGTAGGACTATTACGGCGCTAAGTGAGTCGTATAAGCTGACAACATGGTGAATAATGTGTTCGTCGGGTCGCACACCAACCCGGTGAAACCCGGCCTCACGCCATTCACCCCGAATTTCTCTATATCTGTTTTCTTTTTTTTTCAACTTATTTTGTCTCGCGTCTTCTCTCTCTTTTTAATGGTCTGGTCATTGCTTCTGACCATGTAATCAGGTCCGTGTTGGCAATGATAAGACCTTCACGGTGCATTTCTTCGTTGCCTTTCCATTTATCGGTTTGCACACGCACGCACGTTTCGATCCGCTATTTTTTCTAATGTTTCCTTACTCCGTCCGGGCGTGCGTAGAGAGTGGGGTGGAAGATAAAGATAGTCATTATATCTGTCCTTTGTGGAGCGCACGGAGCGTTTCGGTCAGCGCGCACGAACAGGACTTCTAACAATCAATGCGCGAATTTCGTCGAACGAATGAGTTGGTTCAGTGACGCCGTATTTGATGTATCAAAAAGTAGTCAGTGCTAGAAAAAAAGTTTATGGTATGCAAAGCAAAAACTGAAGCTAAATCACCTGTGGCACATACCCGTATACCAGTGGAACATACTCGCCCGCGGGTATGTGCCACTCTCTGTCTGGCGGAAAGTGTTCGACTACGTACGCGACGGCATTGTGGCGTTATTCACGTCTTGACCAGCGTTTTATATTCGTCAAACTATGTTACCCTCCCATACTAATTTTGCTTCATGCCAAGTTAAGCGGCTGATTACGAGAGCACCCTGATGTGAGCGGCTAGATAGATAGATAGATAGATAGATAGATAGATAGATAGATAGATAGATAGATAGATAGATAGATAGATAGATAGATAGATAGATAGATAGATAGATAGATAGATAGATAGATAGATAGATAGATAGATAGATAGATAGATAGATAGATAGATAGATAGATAGATAGATAGATAGATAGATGCCTATAGTGCTCGCAGTATGCGAAGTAATTTTCCGCACTGTTAAATATACAACCTCATAGGCTATCATTTATGTATAACTCCTGGCGCACAAGACTGTGAGAAAATAAATATGCACATCTATTGTCGCGTAATGCTTTCAGCTAATAGCCGGCATCTAACTGAAGTTTGTATGTGTAATAAATGTCTTACATAAACGTTATTGTTTCGTTGTCGCCGTAGGTAATGTTGCCGTCACCACGTAACAAACCAAAATGTGAGAAACATCTAAAGAACGAGTCAGTCACGGAAAGCGAATAAAAAAAAAGATTCCTTGATTTATGCGTTAGTGGTCTGTTCATAGCTGTAAGTGCAGGCATTTTGCAGCGCGCTGGAATAATGTGGTTGTAATCGGCTCTAGTAATCTATGTTCTAAGAATGGAATTTTACCAATGAATAGCGCCGAGACAAATGCGTAAAGCAAGGGTTAGCAATTGACCTTTCCTACCAGGCTATAGTAGAGCTTGTGTCCGAGCAATGGAGCGCACCCTAACCAATCAGGGGTAGCTAATCTGCTCATAAATAAGGTAGAAGTTCCGAATGTCTGAAAATATTCAGGGAATTCTAGTATACACGTTTGTCATCTTGTGCATTTCTTTCAGCAATACACTGCCTCACAATTACTAACGCCAAGATTTTTTTCTTCCGTGCTTTTTACTTAACCGCTCTTCGAGCTGGGTACTACTGGAGAAAAGCGTCGTTAAGCTCAAGTTCCTTCGTTCTGAGCGTGCCACACGTAATCAATTCAGCGGACTTTTCGAGCAGCTAATAGCGCTTTTGTTTTGAACCACTTCATTTTCCTCAAGCCTCAATTTGTCACTGAAAAAAAGACAATATATCGGCTGTGGAGCGGTGTATTTTGAAATTCTGCTGATCGTACCACACGCGAGAGTTAAAGCAGGTGAGGAGGAAAGGAGGCGACCACTCATTGAGGAGCCGCGAATGTTTTTTTTTTTTCTGCAGGGCGTACTATTCAGGCACTGCGCCGTGCTTCCGACCGGGTTGCACAAATTAGGTGCCTTTTATCATGTTCTAACCACTACCACCACCACCACCAGGGCGTACCATTGTCGCTCAGTTATTCTCGATCGCGATCAAAGCCGATTTGGATAAGGCTGAACCCGAATCAAGTGCTGCTGCACGGTAATGTTTAATTGCGATCAGCTCCGATCGAGATAAAGACGATCGCAATCTGCGCCTCGATATCTTTCTCCAAGACCGAGATTAAACGACTGACGTCAGTGCCTAAGTTTGTCCACGTCGGCTTGGAGTGCGCAGCAAAGACCGTTGCTGATCGAGAATTTCGATCAAATGTATAATAATAATAATAATAATAATAATAATAATAATAATAATAATAATAAAAATAATAATAGCTGTGGGTAAACATATCTGGGTTTAACGTTTCATGCAGCCACGGCAGCCGGAATTTGATCCGGTGACCTTCGCTTCAGCAGTCGAGTGCCATAAACACTATACCACCGCAGCGGAACGCCATCAAAAGTGCACATTGTTATGATTGCGAGTCCACAGCGGACGTCCGTGCCTCTGAAAAAGGCAATCTGTGTCAAGGCCAGCCCGCCTGACGCGAACAACTCAACGGCGTAAACACGCGCGGCGCCTTTCTGTCGCCCACGTGCAGTGAGTCAGCGCAGCCAGCGAGCCCGTCGAGTAAACAACTGGCGTCTTCCTGTCTGGGGGGGGGGGGACGAATTGCGCGGCGACGTCACTCGTCCTTGGGTGCAGCCACCTGCAGCGTAGCCTCTCCAGATTCGATGAGAAAGAAGGACGCGGCCCAGCGGCGCCCTCATTGGAGGATTCTGACCTCGCGACCAGCGGCGCTTCGGGTTGGAAATTTGGGTTGGACCCGGGGCATATAAAAGAAGCCCTGCGGCGCGTCGAGAGAGACCCCCCCCCCCTTTGACAGAGACCCCTTTTTACAGCGGACCCATTTAAGAGCAGACCTATGTGTTAGAGAGGAGAGTTCGGCTCTTCGAGTCTCTGTCGGCCCCAGTGCCGAATTTGTAACGCCTCTGTAAATATGCTGTACATAAACCTTGTTTAAACTCACCGTCGTCTCGTCCGCTCGTCTATCAGCTATGCACAGAAGCAGTCGCGAGCTGAGAAACCTACGCTACCAAACGGCTGGTGACCTTCCCGGCGGAGTTCGAAGCAGTGGCGCCTTCGGGACCGTGTTGGCGTCGCCGTCTTTCGTAAACAGTGGTTGCAGCGGTGGGATTCGTAGCGCCCTTCCTAACGACGTGGGAGGCGCGCGTCGCAACAACATGTAACATCTTTGTAATACGCCCAAATAACCATCCCGGTTACAAGCTTTTTTTACACGCCACAGCAACAGTGGAATTCAAGACACGTCGTAGATGTGACGTCATGAAGACCTGTGGCTTCTGTCACCTTATTTATCAACTGTAATCGATACCGCAGAAGATGAGGTTATAGGGAGAACCACAGTCCATCACCTTGATATCTGCAGAACGTTAGGAGCGGGCCTATATATCCCCTGTCATATATGCCATATATACCTAGTCATATGTACCCCCTGAACGTTGCCGGGCCTGGTTTCAGTGAAAGTATATTCATTGAAGCTTCACTAAAACCTCGCGACTTTGATAGGATTGCTGCGCTGCAAGAATGAAACAATAAATCAAAACTTGTCCAATCACCTTCAATGTTTGGCCTGTAAAGGAACTAGAACTTGTCACCTTTCAATATGTGTACTGTTAAACCACCGAAAACGTACATATCGCACTCTTGTCAACCAAGTTTTGCAAGCAATCAGGTACGGATTCTTTTACAAAAGTACCTGGGGTTTGACACGCACATGCAATACTTGATAATTTTGCTCGAGAAATTCCAACTTCTTGAATACAGCATCGTCTATCGACTTTTGGTAGGCCCCCAGGGCCAATATTTGTTGAACGGAATGACGTGCGGATGCTTTGATTGTTTGATCTAGTTACTGCTTAACACTCATACTCATAAATGTTCACATGGGCCTCAGTAAAGTTCAAAGTTGGGTGAGTGCAGTGGTTGCCCGATCGTTTTCATTCCCTTTGTGCCCTATCCCCGTCGCCTGCTTAGCGCTTGAGCGTGGGCCAAGTAGTGGTATAACACGTGAAATAGAGTGGGTTGTAAGCTGGGGAAGAGAGAGTTATTCGACCATAAAGTCGACAAAGCCTTGCATAAGCAGATTGAATTTCATCAGAGTAAGCCTATGCTCAAATCTTCCTTCACTCTCGCTGAAAAAACAAAAAAAAGAAAAACCAATACCGAGCGAGACACGAAGCGCCGTTGAAATCATGACATTTTAAGGGAAGACACCTCATTAGCCTCCATGAAATTGCGATGGAGTGAGAGGACAGCCTGGGGAGGCTGGCGAGCTCTCTTCGTTGCTGACGCGGCTCGTCACAGGTGCCGCACGAATAAATTAACTGAAGTCAGGCTTTCGCACGACGCTATATCCTTTGGCTCATGCCAGGGTGAAGCTTCCAAATCCCGGTGCTTCATAGTCTCTCCACAAGATGCCGCGGCTCTCCCTCGGTAAGTTGTGCCGCGTCCTAAGCTTCTTTCTCTTTCTCTTCCCGGTTTCTAGTGTCACGTAGTTAGTTCTCTTCTGTGCCAGCCTTTCCACTACTTTCCCTTCCTGCCCATCACTTGGCGCTTCTCCGCATATAAAACCGCCTAAGTGAGCGACGTTGCCTTTTCTTTTTTGCTTGTTTTGGTCCACAGCTTACCTTGTGTATGCCACTCGTGGGACACCTGCATTAGTGTGCGGTAGCCTTTTCTTTAAAGTCGATTGCTCAGTCAACCTCCTGATCTACGCATGCGCTGTCGATCATTTCCTTCTCCGTGCTCTCTCGGGTTTCATATACTGCTTAAAATTCAACCTCACATACTTTACTACCTTTATTATATTTTTTTCTTGTTTCGCTTTCTATTCTGCATCACTTACACCGCATATTTCAAATTGAGATGGCATGTGAACTCATTTAAAAAGCATTTACAAGGCATTTGTTTCACTGGCCTTTTTTTCTGAGAGTTGGTTCGCTGGTGGAGAGGCTTCTTGTTTTAATATGTTTCCATGTAAGACGCCAGTGCTCTTGCGATATTTTCTTGTTTGTTCGTTTGTTTCTTTTATCGGCCGTTTAAGCAGCAGCAGAAAGAATCGGGAAATGAAAGTGCAAATCGCGGTTGACCAGTAATCCGTTATTAGTTGTCAGCTGCCAACTCGTGAAAAATAACGTGTTATGTGATGCCAGAAGCAGAAAAGAGCCTTCTACACTTACCGATAAGACTGCGACTGGCACTGACTAACACTCCCAGGCAGATATATCACAGAAGAAGACGATGGGATGGCGGCCACTGCTCCTCAAGTGGTAGAGCATCGGAAGCGTAGTTCAACGGTTGCAGGTTCGGTACCCACCAGGGCAAGTTATGATTTCAGTCTACGTCACCTTCCTTCCAGCTGCATCACAATTACAACACATGGCATTCGTCATATACTTTCCCTGGCATTATTTTCTGTTTGTTAACATTCAGAAGGACTATTTGACGCTTAAAGTCAGCCGAACACTGGTAATTTTTCATGAAGCAAACACGAGGGTGCGAGGCCACCATCGGCGGCTGGTAAGCACTGACAGACGCGAGAAAAATTTAGAAATCATTGGCCTATCGTGAAAAGGAGGGTGAGAGAAATTATGCATGTGCGTGCCTGAGTTTATTTCCTTCTTTTCTTTTTTTTTTTGGTCGCATTGAGCGATGCATCCCCTTTTTCGTTCCTGCATGCCAGAAATCGAACCTTGTTCCACGTACACTGCAGCGTGACACTTCAGTTGCCACTGGTAGAAACGACGGTCATGCTTTGATACCAAGGTAACACGGGACGCCTGACACAGGGAAACCCTCAATCTAGACAGCACCAATTATTAGAAAAAACGGCGCAGACAGTTCCGCACGTGACCGGCGCACACCTCACCGGCGCCGGGTTTCTCGCGCACGATACCACCACCGAAACATGCGAGTTATTTATTGAAAGATTCAATTAATAAGAAAGGCGCTAACGAAAACCATCAGTAAAGCTGTAACTTATTTATAATGGTTCTCTGTGAGTCAGTGGTGGGAAGGGGGAGGCATCTCCTAAGAGCCATGTTTGAGCTTAAACAGACCTGCAGCCTCTCTCCAGATCTGTTGCTGCCGAAACCCCGGAAACGTGCTTGCTCCGCGCATTCCACACTTAGCCGTCACCTCCACTCCGAGAGGGGGTCCTTCAGCGGCACTTCGCAACCGTTCCTCTTATATTGAAGGGGAAATAGCATTCGCCAGAACCACGCCATTCCATCGGCGGCGAGGCATAACGGCGAGGCAAGGTCGGTATTTTTTTATTAGGCAGACCTAGCTAACTGGGAAAAATTTGCTGTCTGCATAAAGAATGATATAGTGCTTCCCGCCAAAGGTCGCCTATTCGAGAAATTTCATTCGTCATCAAACGTTCATTAAGCAACACAAATGGAGTGCTATTTTTTTCTTAAAAAACTCACATATTTTCAACCAAGTCAAATTACGAGAGCGCAATGAACAGTTTGTTTTAAATTATGAATTGTTTATTTATTTATTTATTCAATGAACTATTTATTTTCTGACTTACTATTTTTTCTATCTACTTATTTATTAAGCTAGCTAGTTAGCCCGAGTGACCGTACGCTTTCAGATTCGCTACGCCGGCCGGCCGTCGGAGAGCCCAGCTCAAGTAGACAGGGGCAGGGACGACCTTTCATATGGCCCGCACCATTCCGCAGTATCCCTAAACAGCGCTTCCTCGTTTCCACTTGGTCCAGGGTACGATGCAGCACATTTCGCGGTTCTTTATCCACGCACTTCCACACACGGATCCTCAATAGCCGGCCAGTGAACGAGAAGAGAAGAACCCAGATTCACTCCGCCGAACAGCCATTGCTGCCCTTAACGCTTGCTCTCACACGCGCACACTTGAATAAAAATACATACACAAGCGTGCTCACACATACAAGCATCACACGCACGGACACACTCGTTGACACACATATAAATGACCAGGAGGCGACGCGACAGCGTCCATACTTGTTCCTCCTCTTTCGCTTCCGCTCCACCGAGCGAAGAGCATAGCGGGGTAGGAGGGAAGGGGGGGAGGCAAGGAAAGGCAAGACGCGGCTGCTGCTGGCGAACTTCCTCCACGCTGTCACCGATAGCCGGTCGGAGCGTTTGTTTTGATTACACGCTTCGACGCTCTTCGTATACCGTGTTGTCATTCGGAGCGGCCAATGCCGATCTCGGCGAACGCTTTCCGGAATTGACCACGTGGGGAACATCATGGAACCCTACACACCATCGTATTAATGGGCCGCTGTTCTTTTTCTTAATTTTTCGTTTTCATTTTATCGAGTTGTGTATATATAGAGGCTTTCTCTCTAAGCGTTTTCTAGATGTCCCTGAGGAATTTTTTTATCTGTAGGTTGCCTGAATTTTATAGTTAGCGTTTGTAGAATGGCCGGCGCATATATCTTGTAATGGTGCGTCTGTTTTAGTTGTTTATGACGTGTAGCGCAAGAATGGCAGCCACGTCTCAAACGATCTGTAAAGTCAGCTCAAGTAATGATGGTATTCGCTGCGCCAAAAAAGCGCAAAATGGTGTAACAGCTATGCTCTGTATTTCATTCAACATCACGTAAGAGTGAACGCACGAACAATCGCGACGTAGAAACTCGATGCCGTATACAGTAACTCGTGTCTGGTTGTTTGTTTGACTGTCGGACCCAACGATTATTCCTCTTTCTTAAGGACCATGTGCTTGAGCAAGGAATACAAAGAAGAAGAAGAAAAATAACAACAACAAGATTGTCACACCTGTCCCGTTTATTAGGGAGGCGATCGCCGGGCTAATTCCAAGGGCCGAAGTATCGGCCCCCCGAACCGCACCACGAAAGCGTGGACAATTTAGAAGTGGTCCTTTTTGTCGCGCCAGCGGACGCCGGCTGTGGCCCAAAGAACAAGTCGGAGCCGAGAGTTGATAAACAAACAAATTATATTCTCAAAATTGGCAGATCGAAAACAATACACGAGAATGCACACTCCACAATAGTTACATACAATACGCCACCAACCAATCCAATCAATCAACGTGCTACACAATACAATCAGCCACACTTGAAACAACGGACACGGACAACAATACGCACTACAATGCAGTCGCATGCATTGAACAACCAAGACACTTAAAGACTAAAGAGACAGAAAACCTATTCAGTCCAAAGTTCTTGGAACCAAAGTCGAGATGATACTCTTCCGAGAATCACTCACTCAAAGTCCAGCGTTGTTGTCGTTCCGCAGCCCTCGAAGTTTCTCTTCCAGGAAACCTCCCGTCTTCAATTGGCCACTCTTCAAACTTCAACTTCTTCGCCGGAACACGTCGGCTTCACACACGCAGCTGTTGCCCCGCGTCTTCGCTCGATAGCGGTAAACACACACTCTTGCCGGTAGCTCGAGTCGTCACCCCTCAGGTGGAAATCCTCTTCATCTCCGGCTTCGTCCCTTCGGACCGAAACCTTCGCCGACTACACGGCGGAATTCCTACGCGCTCTGGGGTTAACTTCCGTCTCCTCCTGCTTTCTCGTCTCGGCCTGCTCGATTAAATACCTTCCGCGCCACCTTCCAGAAAGTTCTCGTCATTTCGTCGGCGCGATACGCGGCGAAAGCTGGGAAGAGGGCGAGACGGTTCGACTGCCCTCCCCGGAGGATGATTCAACTCGGTTTGACCACGCCCCGTTCGTTCTAGAAAAATCGCGGGCTTGCTGGGCCGCCGATGCGGGGTGAGGAGGTTCGTCTTCGACGCCACGCTTCCGCGGGGAGAGAGCGCGCCCGGGGAGCCTTGGACGTTTGCTTTCTTTTTTTTTTCTTTTGACCTCGCGGCGCTTCTCCCGCCCGTCGTCGCAAGAATTTGGCGGCGCGCTCTTTTTTTAGCGCTCGTTCTGTGACACTGCCCCCCACTTTAAGAGTATTATCTCATAATATTCAAAACCACACAAACGAGCGCGAACAGTCACCACACATTCTCACAGACTGTAACACAATCCGTCGCTCATGACACTTCACATTCACAAGATATCACTCAATACAATTGGACATTGTAATTCAATTACACAACACGTGAAAACACAACCACAAGCGCATGAGTACAACACTCCACCACACATTCCCAACAATACAAATGTACAAAGTTCTCTCATTACAACAATGGTACAATACTATACATCACATCACAGCACAACACTTCGACACTTGTGACACAGGATTACACAACATTAACACAACGTATGGCACTCAGCACTGCACAACACATTCTGATTCGACCTCAGCACTTATCCTGAGTACTTCGAGCAGCGCTTGCGCCCCTTTTTGCGGTGCTCGCTCGATCTCCTCTTGTGTTTCCACGTTCTTTTTCGGCGAGCCCTTTCCAACGACGATATCTGAGGCGTCGTCTCAGCCATCGCTGTCTCTTCCGACACCGTTAACGAGTCATTACATTCGACGGGTCCTGTCTGTTTATTTACCCGCTTGATCATATCTCTACATTTTTCCCGGCTGGCCAACTCCGTCTCCTTTACACTGTCGGTCGGTTGAGGTCGTGCCGACGTAAGTCCGGTTGCTCGGCCCGTGAACTGATTCGACACGATCGTCTTCTCCTTCGCTGTCTCTTGCGCCGAAGCTTCACCTTGGGCTCTAGTGAAATCCGTCACGGGATGTTCCTCCCCTGTATCTCGCGGCCGCTGTGTTGGCGAGGGCTCTATCTTCGGGTCTTCTCCCAAACATTCTGGATCACTTGGCCCTCGCTCCCCGTCGATGTTTCCGATGACAAGGTCATACAGGGGGGTCGTCATGCATAACGCAGTAACCTTCCCGCTGAAGTACGGGGTTTCAACCTCAATTTCTGCTTCGGGAAGCATCCGGACCGTACGGTCAATTAGGCAAACCGGCTTCGTTCTGCCTGTCAACTCACTTTCCCGTACCAAATTTCTCCGCACGGTAACAGTGGAACTGCCGGTATCTCTTAACACCGTAATCTTTTTGCCCGCAACTTTTCCAGGCAGCGTTGGCATTCCTTTCGTAACACCAGTTGGCTGTTTTGACATTACAGCACCCACAATAGGAATTTTCTCCCCATTCTTCAACTCTACGAATCCATCAGTGACGGCATTATTATCAGATTTCGGTGCCGCTTGCACACAGGATACCTGGTGAGTTTGACTCGCTCCGTTTCGACAAGCGTCTGCTTTGTGCCCAGTCTGACCACACTTGAAACATTTTACAACCGTAGGGCTCGTAAAGATCGTTCGACAGTTTTTCGCGCGATGACCCAATCGGTTGCACACAAAACATCGCGGAATGCTCTCTGGTGCACGCTTCTTTTCTTCGGGAGCCAATTTCTTCGAATCGTCGGGACACTCCTTCTTTACCTTGGCCAAATTAGTGCCACCTTGCGCTTCCAAGAATTGATCAGCCAATTCAAGCATTCCTTCAAGTGACTCAGCCTTCCTCTCTTTCAAATACAGCGACAGGCTTGGGTGGCAACTAGTAAGAAATTGTTCTCTAATTAGGAGCTCTCTAAGCTCATCGTACTCCTGTGCTGTCCCTGAAAGTTCAATCCATCTGTCGAAATAATGGCAAAGTCGGGCGGCATACTGCGTAGCCGTCTCACCATCAGCTGGCTTTCCTGTCCTAAATCTGTCCCGGAATCCTTCCACGGTAAATCTAAATCGCTTCAGCAAAGCAGCTTTCACCTTTGCATAGTTGGCTGCATCGGTCGGCGTCAGCCTACCGTACACACTGAGCGCTTCACCACTCAAGCAAGTACTTAAAGCAGTTGCCCATTGATGTTCCGGCCAATTCTGGCTCTTCGCAATCGTCTCAAATCGGTGAAGGTACGCGTCAAGGTCGTCCTTCCTTTCATCAAACGCTACGAGCAGCTTGCTTGGGTTCAAGCGGAAGCCATGGTCTTCCCGTTCGCTGCTTTCAACTCTAGCTTGGACGGGAGTTTCGTTTCGCTGTTGCAAACGGAGCCGCTCGAGTTCAATTTCGTGCTGCCGCTGCCTTTCCCCATCAGCCATCTCCGCTTCTCTTTCTTCTTTCAGCTGGCGCTCCCTCGCTTCTCTTTCTTCTCTCGCCCTTTCGGCTGCCAACTTCTCTCTCTCCAGCTCCAACTTCAATTGCTGCTGTCTTTCTTCTTTCAGCTGTCGCTCCTTTGCCTCTCTTTCTTCTCTCGCCCTCTCAGCGGCCAGCTTTTCTTTCTCCAGCTCTAACTTCAATTGTTGCTCTCTTTCTTCTTTCTCTCTCGCAGCTGCCGAACCTCTCTCTCTCCACCTCAGCTTCTTTTTCCGCTTTGGCGCTTTCGACCGCCAACCTCTCTTTTTCCAGCTCGGCTGCTTTTTCTTCTTTGGCTCTCTCTTTTTCTTCTTTTTCCTTCTGGGTGACCCACTTCCGTAGTTCGGCGCCAGAAAGACCCATCTTTTCACCAAGAGCAACTAACTTTTCGAGATCCATTGTGTCTCGCAACTCGCAACTAAAACCTTGCCGCGAGCAAAAAGTATCTGCCTAAATCAGTCTAACGGAACACTCTCCTGCACTCGTTAGCGAGAACACTGAACAACACACAAAATCGTTCCGATAGCACTATCAACAACTCGAGGCTCTTTCTCACTTCTTTGGACACACTGTGCACCAAAAGGTCCTGATTCGCGGACGCCAGATTAATTTTCACACCTGTCCCGTTTATTAGGGAGGCGATCGCCGGGCTAATTCCAAGGGCCGAAGTATCGGCCCCCCGAACCGCACCACGAAAGCGTGGACAATTTAGAAGTGGTCCTTTTTGGCGCGCCAGCGGACGCCGGCTGTGGCCCAAAGAACAAGTCGGAGCCGAGAGTTGATAAACAAACAAATTATATTCTCAAAATTGGCAGATCGAAAACAATACACGAGAATGCAAACTCCACAATAGTTACATACAATACATCACCAACCAATCCAATCAATCAACGTGCTACACAATACAATCAGCCACACTTGAAACAACGGACACGGACAACAATACGCACTACAATGCAGTCGCATGCATTGAACAACCAAGACACTTAAAGACTAAAGAGACAGAAAACCTATTCAGTCCAAAGTTCTTGGAACCAAAGTCGAGATGATACTCTTCCGAGAATCACTCACTCAAAGTCCAGCGTTGTTGTCGTTCCGCAGCCCTCGAAGTTTCTCTTCCAGGAAACCTCCCGTCTTCAATTGGCCACTCTTCAAACTTCAACTTCTTCGCCGGAACACGTCGGCTTCACACACGCAGCTGTTGCCCCGCGTCTTCGCTCGATAGCGGTAAACACACACTCTTGCCGGTAGCTCGAGTCGTCACCCCTCAGGTGGAAATCCTCTTCATCTCCGGCTTCGTCCCTTCGGACCGAAACCTTCGCCGACTACACGGCGGAATCCTACGCGCTCTGGGGTTAACTTCCGTCTCCTCCTGCTTTCTCGTCTCGGCTGCTCGATTAAATACCTTCCGCGCCACCTTCCAGAAAGTTCTCGTCATTTCGTCGGCGCGATACGCGGCGAAAGCTGGGAAGAGGGCGAGACGGTTCGACTGCCCTCCCCGGAGGATGATTCAACTCGGTTTGACCACGCCCCGTTCGTTCTAGAAAAATCGCGGGCTTGCTGGGCCGCCGATGCGGGGTGAGGAGGTTCGTCTTCGACGCCACGCTTCCGCGGGGAGAGAGCGCGCCCGGGGAGCCTTGGACGTTTGCTTTCTTTTTTTTTTCTTTTGACCTCGCGGCGCTTCTCCCGCCCGTCGTCGCAAGAATTTGGCGGCGCGCTCTTTTTTTAGCGCTCGTTCTGTGACAAAGATAAACAAGAAACGGCCTTTGATCAGATGATCTGACACCCAAAAATTATCCTCTGTCCACGACCATTTCTTGTCATATCCCAACAAGCTCCGCATATTTGCTCTTCCCAAAATCACAGAGAAAACAGTTTTGACTAAAGAGTGAAACTTTAATAAACTAAACAGGCAAAATTACACCGTGTGCGGTGGAGGAATTTGGTTATATCTGGAATGCAAGACAGGCAGTGCGGGCATTTAATTACTCAGGATAAAAGTACGCCACCTCGGTGTAGGTGACTAATGCCTCTCCCTCTCTCTCTTACGGGCCTCATAGCTCAGCGTTAACGTTGATGACAGCAGCGGTTAAAGTTGTGAGCACCACGGGATGATGGGCTGAATAGCGGATTAGCAATCTTCTGAAGTGAGCACATGACACAGCTTCGTTTTCCTGACTTTACGTTCACGTCTGCAGCAGTTTTTTTTTCTTTCTTTCTTATTATGCCTCTGTTGTAGCGCATCACCTGTCGTTGTCGCCTCAGGGGACGTTTAATGCGCCACACGTTTTTACTGTTGCTATCAAGTGGCGCATTCATGGCCCTGCGGGTTTGTCGTCGTCTAAAGAGAAGACCGCGTTTATTAGTCTAAAGGAGACTTGTTTTAACCGTGGCAGACCCGCCTCATCTATTATGGAGCAGGCAACCGAAAAATAATCGCACTAGTACGACACGTATTAGCCACAGCCTTAGTTTCTTTCTCTCTCTCTTGTTCTCTCTCTGACATATTCTGGAAAAGAAAGAGAAAGCAATGCATGTTTCACCGTCAATTCCAAGAATCGCACAAGGTTTGAATAGTTTTGTATTAAATCCTGCATTAAACACTAATTTTGGCTTTTGAAAGCTGTGTAAAACCGCTACGCACTTTACATTTTTTCAGGCTACGCGCGCAAATCTAGTGTGTTATCCAGAAAAATCGCTTTGCACCTTCTTCTTTACGCAGGAAATTATCTCGCGTAGTCATTGACTACAAATATGTGCCATTACAACCACGCAGAGATAACAAGTGTGCGCTTTGCAGGTTTTGTGATAAGCGATGTCGATTGTGTTAGAGTAATCAAACAGGTAATTTGACGGGTTTAGCGGTGATAAATTAGGCAGTGAAGATGATATGAGGCACGAGGAGAAATCACAGCGTAAAATGTTTGAAGCTTGCAGAGCGCCATGCAGAGCCTTTGTCATGGTAGTATTTGGTGCAGAACCGTTGGTGAAGCTTACCACAATATTGTAACGACACGTACCACGCTGCTTGTAGGCAAATACCATTTATTGCGTATAATAGCCACAGAGCATGTACATGCGTCGCAGTGAGCATCTTGAAAGCTAAGAAATGCTCCAAGTAACGGAAATGCTCAGTGCGCGCACGTCGGGTCAACTCGATGGTCGATCCTAATGTACGACCGCTTCAATATGAGAGGGCTATTTCTTTTTCAAGGTTCGATAAAAGCCGGAGTTAAAAATATAAATTGGTTTATCTTGATATACTCAGGCAGTATTTTGTCGTCGTTTCTGTTGAGACATTTTGCGTAACGTGACACCAACTTTCCTCTCTGGTGCTCCGCTGCTTACCCCAAAGGTCGCGGTATCGAAGCGCCTTTTTGGGTGGAGGCGGAAGTGCGTCAGGCCCGTGTACCTATGTTATGGTGTACGATAAGGAACCCAAGCTAGTCGAAATTTCCGGAGCCCTTCCATTACAGTGTCCCTCGTAATCGTATCGTAGTGCTGGGACGTTAAAACCCAACAATTATTATTTTTAAATTTGTTGTCCCCTCTTCGTAAAAGGCAGTTTTTTTTCAACCAATTCTGCGTGCCGGTCTGCTGCTTGCTAACTCGTATTCTCTTAGCCAGCGTTTCATATAGTTATGAAGTGGAAGCTGATCTTCGTTTGGTTAGTTATTGATGGTAGAGCGGCCATCTTAGATAGGTGATGTTCCAGGGTTCGAATCACAAACCGTGATGAATTTCGTGACACCTGGCAAGAATTATCGTCGTTCCGGCTTTACATAAATTATATTTTCTTCTCTCGCCTTCAGTTTTTGTTTCTGCGTGCCTTTGTTCAGTATGATTTATCGTTGAAATGAGGCGATTACGTAATAGGGAGGCTTATAAAAGACCGTGTGCGCCAGACCAATCGCATGGCGAAACCGATAAAAAAAATCTCGTCGTATATCTTTTTTACACGGTCGTATTAGGTTGAAACCCTTGAAATCTCTTGATCTTCTTGCCTTTTCTTTACGTAGCATGAGAAGGTATACATATGAAGTTTTTTGTTTATTTTTCACGCAAGCAAGAAAGTTGCCCGCTGTGATTCGATGCGTGAAGCCGTGAAGTAGGGTGCAAACAGAATCGAGGTCCACTATATTCTGGCGTATACCATCGTACACACTGTGCGTTTCTTTTGTCATGGTCGTTTTGGCATATCAAACCTTTCATAATAAACATGTAACCCACGTTTTGACGACAATAAAGTAACTTTATTTAAAATCCGACGAATGGAAGACCCGGGCTTGTGGCTGCCTAGTTGGCCACTTGGAGCTGTTGCTCCCACGCTGCCTCCAGTGCTCTGCGGATGGCCCGAAGTTAGTCCGTGAGGTCTGAGCTTTGCAGCACCGCCGACCACCGCGGACGCAGATCTTGGCTGTGAAAAAAACAATGGCCTCACCCTTCCGCCCTATTGGTGTGTCGAGGACGGGAGGGGGGAGGATAATTGGGTATCTCATACCCGCCCTCACCCAGAAATATTTTCCGGCTATGCCCTCCCCACCCCGCAAAGCAGAAAGGGTCCACTTCACTCTCCTCAAGACATGGTGTGCCTCGAGAACATCCAGCTGAGGTAGTTTCTATATTTTTTTCTTAATTCACGTTATGTTCCTTGCAAGCGTGTCAGACACAACATTCATGCGAACTTTCCTTGCAAACGAGTTGCCACTTGAGAAGCGCGAATCGTACGTTGTATTAGGTATTTATGACATCCCGCCCTCAACGCAGCCACCTGTCAAAGTCTTTTCCTGTAGCCACACAACTTCTAAAGCCTTTTGCAACCGTCATAACGGGATCATGAAAACCGAAAAGATGGTATTCGAGACCACAAACCATAGGCGTCCTCCTCCCGCCTCCCCACTTTGCGCAGGCAATATGACGACGCTTTCGATATGGGACATTTATGACTCCTGTTCCTTTCCTTACCATTCACGAGCCAAGGCGCGCATTAGCGGCCCGTTGCCACTGCCTCACGTCCATGACAGGACCGCGATTCAGAGCCACAACGCGGTGTCACCCACTTCCTCTCAGCCGCTTGCTCGCCTCGCACGCCGCAGCAGGACGTGCTCGGGGCGTGGAGGCATTTAGCCACGGCTGGGCTTCCCACCAAAGGACGCATCAACGCGACCAATACAAAAGGCAAGAAAACGCTAGGCGCATCAAGGAATCACGTAGCGGCAAGGTACGCAAAGCGGGCCACGCCGCAAGCCGACCAAGCATATCTCAAAAGAAGCGCAGTAATGCAGCTTAGCCTCACTTTCCCACAATCCCCACAGAGTCTCTCCCTTTTCCCAATACCTATTTTCTTCGTACCCTGTAGCTTCCTTCTGTCCTGTTGTGCTGGCACCAATTCATAGGAACATCACGTTGCTCATCACATCCATTCGTTTACGCGTCCCAGTGCTTTTGATATTGCTCTAGAAAAGCGTGGTGAGAGCAGCACGCCTTAAGTGTCAAGCTGTGGCAGTTCGCGCTCATTTTGTGAATGTTTTTTTTTTCATGCGTCCTTTCTAACTGAGCAGAGCGTTGCATGTTTGCAGATGCTTGGTGTTCTTCGTGTGACGTTACACTTTGTCGCCCTAGCATTCATTCCTTCGCCCTCGTGGCGAAACAAAACACACTAAACGCTCAACTGCATCTTTGAAGAGACACCTCTCCCTTTCGTGTTATACGGATACCTCGTCAGAAGCATCAGCCACGTTTGTATATATATTGTCACGTCGCTCCAGGGGGTGTCGACAAAGTTTATTGACGTCTGAGCAACAGGGCTCTAACCAAGTGCGTCGTTTGGGCTTGTTTGCCAGACGGGGGCCCACGCGCACTTTTTTCTTCTCTGTGGTGTGAGTCTTCACCTTGGCATGCGATTCACTACTAGGAGTAGGTGGCAATATTCCTCCTCAACAACAAAAAAAGAAAGAGTATCGTCCCGATGTTGTAAAGTTATTGCAAAAGAAACCAAAACAAGGTAGCTTAAACAAGGTAAAAGGGCACCAATAATCAAATGTTAGACGCGATAAGTTCACCAATGACGAGGCAATAGTCGGAGCACAAATAAAAAACACACAGGAAAAGTGGTCTTTTAGGAATGCGCAAAATAAGGCTTCATGCGCACCACGTGAACTATGTCAGAGGTCATTTGTTTTCGTTGTGCCCATCGTGACGACGTAGCGTCCGGAACCACTTCGTTTTTTACGTCGCTCACGCGGCGTAATACTTTATACGGACCGAAGTATCTCCTGAGCAACTTTTCTGAGAGGCCACGGCGTCGAACAGGGGTGCAAACCCAAACTTGGTTTCCCGGACTGTAAGATACGTCATTGTGACGCATATTGTAACGTCGTGCATCGACCTGTTGCTGCTGACCAATGTATAGCCGGGCGAGCTGGCGAGTTTCCTCGGCACGCTCTGCAAATTCTTCTGCGTCAGTTGTTAATTGATCGGCGTCTTCACAAGGAAGCATCGCATCCAGCATCGTCTGCACTTCAAGGCCGTAGAGAAGTCGAAATGGTGTAAATCGGGTTGTTTCTTGAACGGCGGTGTTATAAGCGAACGTCACATAAGGCAAAATGAGATCCAATGTTTTGTGTTGGACGTCGATGTACATGGAGATCATGTTTGTGACTGTCTTATTTAGTCGCTCGGTTAAGCCGTTGCTCTGCGGATGGTAAGCAGTCGTCGTTCGATGCCTAGTGTTACTCAGTCGAAAAACTTCATCAATAAGCTGTGCAGTGAACGCTGTTCCTCTGTCGGTTATCACGGTAAATGAAGCACCGTGGCGCAGAACAATGTGGCACATGAAGGACTGTGCTACCTCAGAAGCCATGGCACGTGGTATCGCCCGTGTCTCAGCAGAGTGGGTCAAATAGTCAGTTGCAACAATGACCCATTTGTTGCCGTCGGACGATAAAGGAAATTGGCCGAGAATGTCCATGCCGATTTAGTCAAATGGCTTGTGGGGTGGATCAATTGGCTGAAGTAATCCAGCCGGCTTGCTTGGTGGCGACTTTCGACGCTGGCATTCACGACATTTTTAACGTACTGCTTCACGCTTGCCGAAAGTCCGGACCAGTAGTACGCCTAACCTACTCTGGCGAGCGTTCGCGAGTAACCTAGATGACCAGATGTGGGCTCGTCATGACACGCGGAGAGGACTTCGTCCCGCATGTCCTTCGGAACGACGAGGAGGTAAGCGCGGCTCGTAGAACGGGCGTTCTTTTTGTACAGGACATTATCTCGAATGCAGAAAGACGTCACGACGCGAGATAGATGGCGAAGTATAACGGCGCTATGACCCTCCAGATAGTCGATGAGCGGTGGAATCTCTTCATCCTCTCGCTGGCGTCTGCTCAAGTCAGATGAGCTAAGGGCGCCCAAGAAACCGTCATCGCCCTCTTCTTGATTGACTAAAGGTGCACGCGACAGCGTATCAGCGTCTTCATGTTTCCGTCCAGACTTATATACGATGGTCACATTGAATTCCTGTAGACGCAAGCTCCATCGGGCCAGTCGTTCAGAGGGATCACGAATGTTTACCAACCAGCAGAGGGCATGGTGGTCCGTCACCACTTTAAATGGACGACCATAAAGGTACGGGCGAAACTTGGTGATCGCCCACACTACTGCAAGACACTCTTTCTCTGTGGTCGTGTAATTCACCTCGGTACAGGACAGTGAGCGGCTGGCATAGGCTATGACTCGTTCTTTGCCGTGTTGGTGCTGGACGAGCACTGCACCGAGGCCGATGTTACTGGCGTCAGTGTGCACCTTTGTGTCAGCATCATTGTCAAAATGCGCAAGAACAGGGGCTGACTGCATCCGCTGTCGTAGCTCGGCAAAAGCAGCCTGTTGCTCGGTAGCCCATACAAACGGTGTGTCGACGCATGTAAGGCGAGTCAAGGGTTCCGCTATTTTCGAAAACCCTCTAATAAATCGTCGATAGTAGGCGCACAAGCCCAGAAAGCGCCGAACAGTCTTTTTGTCTGTAGGATGCGGAAACGCGGCTACAGCGGCAAGTTTATTGGGGTCGGGTCGGACTCCTTTCGCGTTGACTACATGACCAAGGAATTTGAGCTCTTAATAACCAAAGTGACACTTCTGCGGTTTGAGTGTGAGATCTGCTGATTGAATAGCCTGTAGCACACTCCTGAGGCAGTGAAGATGTTGCTGGAAGTTTTCAGAAAAAATGACAACATCATCAAGGTATACGAGACAAGTTGCCACTTCAGACCAGTAAGCACAGTGTCCATCAGATTGCCACCTACTTCTAGTAGTGGGTCGTACGCCAAGGTGAAGGCTCACACCACAGACAAGAAAGAAGCGCGCGTGGGCCCCGCTCTGGCAAACAAGCCCAACCGACGCGCTTGGTTAGAGCCCTGTTGCTCAGACGTCAATAAACCTTGTCGACACCCCCCTGGAGTGATGTGACAATATATATATATATATATATATATATATATATATATATATATATATATATATATATATATATATGTAACCCACATTTTGATGTTGATAAAATAGACAAAGCGTGACGAATTTCGCGTCACCTGCCAAGAATTATGACCGGGCGGGCTTCTACATAAATAATATATTCTTCTCTCGCCTTCTGCTTTTGTTTCTGCGTGCCTTTCTTTAGTATGATTTATCGTTGAAATGAGGCGATTGCGTAATAGGGAGGCTTATAAAAGACCGCGTGCGCCAGACCAATCGCATGGCGAAGCCGATAAAAAAAATATCGTCGTATATCTTCTTTACACGGTCGTATTAGGTTGAAACCCTTGAAATCTCTTGATCATCTTGCCTTTTCTTTACGTAGCACGAGAAGGTATACATATGAAGTCTTTTTTTATTTATTTTTCACGCAAGCAAGAGAGTTGCCCGCCGTGCTTCGATACGTGAAGCCGTGAAATTGGGCGCAAACAGAATCGAGGTCCACTATATTCTGGGGTATACCATCGTACACACTGTGCGTTTCTTTTGTCATGGTCGTTTTGGCATATCAACCTTTTCATAATAAACATGTAACCCACGTTTTGATGACGATAAGTAACTTTATTTAAAATCCGACGAATGGAAGGCCCGGGCTTGTGGCTGCCTAGACGGCCACTTGGAGCTGTTGCTCCCACGCTGCCTTCAGTGTTCTGCGGATGGCCCGAAGTTAGTCCGTGAGTTCTGAGTTTTGCAGCACCGCCGACCACCGCGGACGCAGATCTTGGCTATGAAAAAAACAATGGCCTCACCTTTCCGCCCTATTGGTGTGTCGAGATTGGGGGGGGGGATAGTGTGGTATCTCATTCCCGCCCTCACCCAGAAATATTTTCCGGCTATGCCCTCTCCACCCCGCAAAGAAGAAAAGGATCCACTTCCCTCTCTTCAAGACATGGTGTGCCTCGAGAACACCCAGCTGAGGTAGTTTCTATATTTTTTCTTAATTCACGTTATGTTCCTTGCAAGCGTGTCAGACACAACATTCATGCGAACTTTCCTTGCAAACGAGTTGCCACTTGAGAAGCGAGAATCGTACGTTGCATTAAGTATTTATGACATCCCGCCCTCAACGCAGCCACCTCTCAAAGTCTGTTCCTGTAGCCACACAACTTCTAAAGCCTTTTGCAACCGTCATAACGGGATCATGAAAACCGAAAAGATGGTATTCGAGACCACGAACCATAGGCGTCCTCCTCCCGCATCCCCCCTTTGCGCAGGCAATATGACGACGCTTTCGATATGGGACATTTATGACTCCTGTTCCTTTCCTTACCGTTCACGAGCCAAGGCGCGCATTAGCGGCCGGTTGCCGCTGCCTCACGTCCATGACAGGACCGCGATTCAGAGCCACAACGCGGGGTCACCCACTTCCTCTCAGCCGCTTGCTCGCCTCGCACGCCGCAGCAGGACGTGCTCGGGGCATGGAGGCATTTAGCGACGGCTGGGCTTCCCACCAGAGGACGCGTCAACGCGACCAATACAAAAGGCAAGAAAACGCTAGGCGCATCAAGGAATCACGTAGCGGCAAGGTACGCAAAGCGGGCCACGCCGCAAGCCGACCAAGCAGATCTCAAAAGAAGCGCAGTAATGCAGCTTAGCCTCACTTTCCCGCAATCCCCACAGAGTCTCTCCCTTTTCCCAATACCTATTTTCTTCGTACCCTGTAGCTTCCTTCTGTCCCGTTGTCCTGGCGCCAATTCATAGAAACATCACGTTGCTCATCACATCCATTCGTATACGCGTCCCCGTGCTTTTGATATTGCTCTAGCAAATGCGTGGCTCGGATGACTCGCTCGCATGCGCCGAGAACGTGTTGCGTGGTAGGCAGAGGCTGTGTCACTTCGGTGGCCACCGGAAAAAGTGTCGCTTTGTTATGGTTGTGCTACAGCTGTCTTGCTTGCTGCAAAAAGGATGTCGATGCAGCATCAGTCTGAGCACCCGACACAGTGGCTTTGGACGTGCTAGAAAAAGGTGGCCGACGCGTGCACGTGCCAGCCACACTCGGGAACAATGCTGGCAAACTGCATAGAAGTCAAACAGGCAAGGAAGAAGAAGAAAAAAAAAAGGTCAAGCTGACGCGCGTCTGGTTTGCTACCCTACACCGAGGGGAAAGGATTAATAAATTAAGAGAAATAAAGAAAGAAGAGGGAAGGAAATGCTGCAAAGAAACGTGTGAACCTGCCTTTTACATGCCTACAAGCGATCGTTTAACCCGGTCAGTTTTAGAACCAGAAAGCCTCAAAAGCGTGCGGCTAAAGCACAACGCCATTAGGTTACGTAGCAAGCGAGCCACAGAAAAGACGATAATGGCTAATTTTAGCGAGAATCAGGGAGAACGCATGAAATATTGCAAAGGCTAGAAAAGAAAGACACTGAAGTGAGATTTTTAGTTTTGAAGCTCACAGACGGTCGTCAGAAGCCTTTTATATTGTTTTGTTACAGGTAAAGCCTAGTGCTTTTAAATTCGCAACAAGGCCTGAAGATAACAAGAACAAAAAAAAAGAATCGAAGTGAAAGACAAGAGTGAAACGGCCACGTTCTCGAGATAATTGGTCTAGGACAGCCTAACGCCCTGTCGAGCTACCTCTCTCCCCTGCAGCTACCTCGAGCTACCTTTCTCCAGTCCGTCTATCCATCCACCCATCCACCTGTCCATCCATCCATCCGTCCGCCTGCCAATCTGTTCG
Organism: Rhipicephalus microplus; assembly: GCF_013339725.1. NCBI lineage: Eukaryota > Metazoa > Arthropoda > Arachnida > Ixodida > Ixodidae > Rhipicephalus > Rhipicephalus microplus. The sequence continues at coordinate 161,896 of NW_023610109.1, forward strand.
TCCTTTTTAGTAGTTGGCGACGTCGACGTAGACATGATGTACCTTAGAGCCTAGTTTTGTCTACGCATATCACTTCGTATATATGCGTGGACTTTTGCACCTCAGCTTGTTTGGACTGCATCTGTGATCTACCCACCTTTGACCGAGAGACGATCTCATGTGATGACGTCACCACGCTACGCCACGTCATGTAACCCCGTAATGACGTCATGATGACGTCATATGGGGACGCCATCCTGTGATTCTTTTTTTTTTCGTCACTCGCGTTGACGTCGCTGACGCCAACGTTCAACGATCGCACTTCATGGTGCATCAAAGGCTTTCGTCCAGATATTTCTTGCCCGGTGCAATGAACTTCAAGCGTCCACATTCGAGTCACGTCCACCCCGGGCAAAGCTCGCTGCAAAGTCCCTTCGCTATACACCAAGACAACACTCCTGACTCTTGTTTGAGCCCCCGCTGAGACGGGGTCGACGTCGCTCCGAGCGAAGGGCATTAAGGGCTGCGACCTGTGGTCGAGGCGAGATGGATTCCAGGCTCTCCCACCACCGCGTGAAGTTAGGCCACTGTCTTCCTGCTTTTCGGCAACGATCCTTGTTTTTCATGCCAGAAACGCGCTCGCTCATCTCTCGGTCAATCAAAACTAGTAGCTGTCACATTTTTCTTTCTCCTTATTAAAAGTTGCTGATGGCCTCTCTGCCTATCCACGTTTCTTCTATTTTAGGGGCGAAGCTCTTTAAGCCGTGGGTGGTGCGTCCTCGATAAATGTAGTAGTAGTAGTGGCTAGCTACCTCTCGTTTAGTCCTTGGAAGGGCCACTGAATAGCGGTACTGGTATACGATGAATATATGATGCAAAGATGCGAGATGGCTGTACTTGCAGTGTTCACTAGTTGGATGGACAGACATACGGGCATGTGGACAGACGAACGGACAGACAGATAGACAGACAGATAGACAAACGATAGATAGACAGATTGAAGAACGGACCGGACGGAGGGACAGACGAACAAGCGACGAACGGATGACCTACATACATACATACATACATACATACATACATACATACATACATACATACATACATACATACATACATACATACATACATACATACATACTGTAACGAGGGCAGTGGGCATGTAATATGAGGCCCCTGCAATGTCGTGAGAAGAGAAGCTGCGACGACGGCAGTGACGAGCTACGTGGCCTGAGATGCCACATGAAAAACATATCGGCCGATTATCCGGAGTGCGCCGTTGGCTGACGATAGGGGCACTGTTCGCTGAATAAGGTACCGTAAATGGTCGTGCAGGCGGCGGCGTCATATAAACGTTCTGACCTGTTTCATATACAGCCGCAGATGGGACAGTCAGCGAGCGGGAAGGTGGCGTCGACGAATAAACGTGGCGAGTAGCTTCGTAGATGGCCGGAGACGCTGGCGCACGTGGCCGAGCAACTGCGGCTGCATACGTTAGTGGTACGGTAACAGTTGGTGGAGCCTGAGCTGGCGGCAATGCTTCGGCAACTTGCGACTGAATGACCTGGCGAAGCGAAGGTGACAAGGGTGCCATCGGCTCGGTAGTTCTTGTGATTATAGATAACTGCCGGGCGACCTCCGCGCGTATGAATTGCTTTATGACTGGCATCAACGCAGAGTGGTCGGCGGTGTCATGGCGATAGTCGAGGGATGAGATGTCCGCGGTGTCTTGAGCAGTGCAACGTGTAGAAGCGCGCTGCCTACGCAGCTCATCATAGCTTTGGCAGAGCTGAATCACCTCGGCGACCGTTTGGGGACTCTTCGCAGCCAGCATTTGGAATGCACCGTCGTCGATTCATTTCATGATGTTCTTGATCTTGCCTGCCTCGTCCAGATTCGAATCGACGAGCTTGCGGAGAAATAGCACATCTTCGATGTAGCTCGTGAAAGTTTCATCTGCTCTCTGTACTCTGCCCCGCAAGCGCTGTTCAGCACAAAGGCGGCGGACAGCAGGACGGCCAAAGACTTCCGCGAGGGTTTTCGCCAATTCCGACCAGGTACTGAAATCACTTTGATGATTTCTGTACCATAGTTTTGCCACGTCGGTCAGGTAAAAACTCACATTTGTGAGCTTATCGGCTGCGTTCCACTTATTGACGGCGCTCACCAGTTCATACTCGGCAATCAAGTTGTCCACATCTTGGTCCTCTGTGCCACCAAATATGGGGGGGTCGCGCTGCCGGAGAGCGCCAGCGCAGAAGACCGGCACAGGTGCGAGATCTGGAGTAGCAGCATGAGATGGCCCCGGATCAGTCATTGTAGGAGGTCGTTGGAGTGCGCGGCTGCGAAGTTCCAGGGTGAGGACCAGATGTACCCAGCACTTCCACCACTTGAAACGGGTTGTTGAACAAGCAGGAGTTGACTCAGCGAAGGAGAGCTTTATTTAGCGCAAGGGCTAAATGAACGCAAGCCTGCAATCACAGCAAGTCTTCTTCCTTTTTTATACTCGAGCTCCATGCCCACTGCCCTCGTTACACACAGCTGTGCCCACACAGCCGCGATATCCCGTTCCTGCCGATCCACCTCTAGACGTACGTCCCGGTCGCCGACCATCCGGCGCAAGCCGTTCACCTTCTCCTCGTCGTCGATCTATTTCTCCGATGTTACGTCGCAACAGCCCACCGCGAGGGGAAAACTGATGGGCGCAGTTCCGGAGGCAAGAACTGCGTTGGCAGCGAAAATTTCAAGACCGAACCGCTGTCCCCCGAACGAAATCGAACTCTATATTGATGGCATTAGGGTGCACGGACTTGTTGACACTGGAGCTGCCGTATCTGTAATTAGCGAGAAACTGTGCCGAAACTTGAAGAAAGTGACCACACAACTTACCGACCTATCTTTGCAGACAGCTACGTCCCATCATATTCAGCCTTCAGCTTTGTGCACTGCACGAGTCGTCATTCAAGGTGCGATGTACGTCGTCACATTTGTAGTTTTATTCCGTTCTTCGCATGACGTTATCCTTGGGTGGGACTTTCTTTCGTCAAATTCTGCTTTGGTCGACTCTGCTCGTTCTGAACTCGCGTTATCTGTGCCGTCCTATGACCCCGACGATGGTGCTTCGTGTAGAGTGTTTGCTGCTTCTGACGTTGACATTGCGCCTTTCTCAGCTGTTGTTGCCTCGGTGTCGTGTGCCTCCCCTCCGAAATCGCCTGTGTTGTTTATGCCATCGGTCCCATCTGCGTGCCGTCAAAATATCATGCTTCCGTTTGCCGTCGTCATTTTTCGCAATGGTCACGCTGCCATTTATGTGTGCAATCCCTCGGACAGCCCGTCATCCCTACTAAGTGGAGAATGCCTGGGAAGCTACGAACCTTACGAGTGCATTCTTCCGGCTACTATACCCGATTCTACGGTTTCGCTCCCAATTTCTGCTGTCACTCCTACCAACGCGCCTAATGATGCTCTGGACGTATTCTCGGATGCCATCGACTCTGAGCTCGCACCAACTCAGCGCGAAGAGATTATAAATCTTCTTCTCCGCTTTCGTTCTTCATTCGATCCTGACCAGTCAGGCTTAAGCTGAACCTCTGCGGTCGTTCACCGTATTGACACCGGTCAACAAGCCCCGCTAAGGCAGCGTCCGTACCGTGTGTCATCTGCTGAACGCCGTGTCATCGACGAACAGGTGGACGACATAATGAAACGTGGCATCATCGAGCCCTCCAACAGTCCCTGGGCTTCACCGGTTGTTCTCGTCAAGAAAAAAGACGGATCCATCTGGTTCTGCGTTGACTACCGCCGACTCAACAAAATAACGCGCAAAGACGTATACCCTCTGCCGCGCATCGATGATGCTTTGGACTGCCTACAAGGAGCAGAGTTCTTTTCTTCGTTAGATTTACGCTCCGGCTACTGGCAGGTGCCCATGGCAGAGGGTGACCGCCCGAAGACAGCCTTTGTAACACCGGATGGACTATATGAATTCACCGTTATGCCCTTTGGCCTCTGCAATGCGCCTGCCACTTACGAAAGGATGATGGATACCGTCTTACGAGGTCTGAAATGGAAAACGTGCCTCTGTTATTTGGATGACATTGTGGTATTTTCAAGCGACTTTGCAACTCACCTCAGCCGCCTCGAGTAAGTTCTTACGTGCCTTTCCACGGCGAGACTTCAACTTAACTTGAAGAAATGCCACTTCGGCGCTCGCAAGCTTGTAATTCTCGGCCATGTGGTTTCTAAGGACGGCATTCTCCCGGACCCTACGAAACTTAATGCAGTCGCGGCGTTCCCAAAGCCAACCACCATCAAAGAGCTTCGAAGCTTCATCGGCCTATGTTCTTACTTCCGGCGCTACGTCCGCAATTTTGCCTCCATTATCGCCCCCTTGACCAATCTTCTTGCCGGAAGTTCTGATTTGTCAGCGTGGTCGCAGGCGTGTGATGATGCATTTTAGGAACTCCGACGGCTCCTCACCACGCCTCCCATACTCCGACATTTCGATCCGTCTGCTCCAACGGAGCTTCATACGGACGCTAGTGGTGTCGGGCTAGGGGCCATACTGGCCCAACGCAAGAAGGGCTTTGACGAGTACGTCGTTGCCTATGCCAGCCGCACCCTCAGTAAAGCCGAGAAGAATTACAGTGTAACTGAAAAGGAGTGCCTCGCCATTATTTGGGCAATAATACTGATTGTTGGCCTAGTTGGTATTTACTTAATGGCATGATTTGGCCGCAAAAGAGACACACACAAGAAAAGGAACACTCAAACGACAAGCACAGGCGGCACCGATGTATCTTGCACGGCAGGTAGTTGCAACAATGGAACTGACAATGATGTCGACGCTTGATAGGAAGTCCGGAGAAGACACACACGAAGAGAGGCCAGTTGCACTAGAAATATATTGTAATAATACTGATTGTTGGCCTAGTTGGTATTTACTTAATGGCATGATTTGGCCGCAAAAGAGACACACACAAGAAAAGGAACACTCAAACGACAAGCACAGGCGGCACCGATGTATCTTGCACGGCAGGTAGTTGCAACAATGGAACTGACAATGATGTCGACGCTTGATAGGAAGTCCGGAGAAGACACACACGAAGAGAGGCCAGTTGCACTAGAAATATATTGTAATAATACTGATTGTTGGCCTAGTTGGTATTTACTTATGGCATGATTTGGCCGCAAAGAGACACACACAAGAAAAGGAACACTCAAACGACAAGCACAGGCGGCACCGATGTATCTTGCACGGCAGGTAGTTGCAACAATGGAACTGACAATGATGTCGACGCTTGATAGGAAGTCCGGAGAAGACACACACGAAGAGAGGCCAGTTGCACTAGAAATATATTGTAATAATACTGATTGTTGGCCTAGTTGGTATTTACTTAATGGCATGATTTGGCCGCAAAAGAGACACACACAAGAAAGGAAACTCAAACGACAAGCACAGGCGGCCACCGATGTATCTTGCACGGCAGGTAGTTGCAACAATGGAACTGACAATGATGTCGACGCTTGATAGGAAGTCCGGAGAAGACACACACGAAGAGAGGCATTGTTGCAACTACCTGCCGTGCAAGATACATCGGTGCCGCCTGTGCTTGTCGTTTGAGTGTTCCTTTTCTTGTGTGTGTCTCTTTTGCGGCCAAATCATGCCATTAAGTAAATACCAACTAGGCCACACAATCAGTATTATTACAATATATTTCTAGTGCAACTGGGCCTCTCTTCGTGTGTGTCTTCTCCGGACTTCCTATCAAGCGTCGACTCATTGTCAGTTCCATTGTTGCAACTACCTGCCGTGCAAGATACATCGGTGCCGCCTGTGCTTGTCGTTTGAGTGTTCCTTTTCTTGTGTGTGTCTCTTTTGCGGCCAAATCATGCCATTAAGTAAATACCAACTAGGCAACAATCAGTATTATTACAATATATTTCTAGTGCAACTGGCCTCTCTTCGTGTGTGTCTTCTCCGGACTTCCTATCAAGCGTCGACATCATTGTCAGTTCCATTGTTGCAACTACCTGCCGTGCAAGATACATCGGTGCCGCCTGTGCTTGTCGTTTGAGTGTTCCTTTTCTTGTGTGTGTCTCTTTTGCGGCCAAATCATGCCATTAGTAAATACCAACTAGGCCAACAATCAGTATTATTACAATATATTTCTAGTGCAACTGGCCTCTCTTCGTGTGTGTCTTCTCCGGACTTCCTATCAAGCGTCGACATCATTGTCAGTTCCATTGTTGCAACTACCTGCCGTGCAAGATACATCGGTGCCGCCTGTGCTTGTCGTTTGAGTGTTCCTTTTCTTGTGTGTGTCTCTTTTGCGGCCAAATCATGCCATTAAGTAAATACCAACTAGGCCAACAATCAGTATTATTACAATATATTTCTAGTGCAACTGGCCTCTCTTCGTGTGTGTCTTCTCCGGACTTCCTATCAAGCGTCGACATCATTGTCAGTTCCATTGTTGCAACTACCTGCCGTGCAAGATACATCGGTGCCGCCTGTGCTTGTCGTTTGAGTGTTCCTTTTCTTGTGTGTGTCTCTTTTGCGGCCAAATCATGCCATTAAGTAAATACCAACTAGGCCAACAATCAGTATTATTACAATATATTTCTAGTGCAACTGGCCTCTCTTCGTGTGTGTCTTCTCCGGACTTCCTATCAAGCGTCGACATCATTGTCAGTTCCATTGTTGCAACTACCTGCCGTGCAAGATACATCGGTGCCGCCTGTGCTTGTCGTTTGAGTGTTCCTTTTCTTGTGTGGTCTCTTTTGCGGCCAAATCATGCCATTAAGTAAATACCAACTAGGCCAACAATCAGTATTATTACAATATATTTCTAGTGCAACTGGCCTCTCTTCGTGTGTGTCTTCTCCGGACTTCCTATCAAGCGTCGACATCATTGTCAGTTCCATTGTTGCAACTACCTGCCGTGCAAGATACATCGGTGCCGCCTGTGCTTGTCGTTTGAGTGTTCCTTTTCTTGTGTGTGTCTCTTTTGCGGCCAAATCATGCCATTATTTGGGCAATCGGAAAATTTCGGCCTTATTTATATGGACGTCCGTTTGATATTGTAACAGACCACCATGCGCTTTGCTGGTTATCTTCACTAAAAGATCCTAATGGTCGGCTCGCTCGTTGGGCATTGCGGTTACAGGAGTTCGATATCCGTGTTATCTACCGTTCTGGCCGGAAGCATTCCGACGCCGATGCCCTGTCACGTTCGCCATTGGCTTCAGAGCCTGTCGGCTCGCCTATCTCCACTAGTGCTGCCTTGGCCATCAGCATTTCGGACATGCCTTCCGAGCAACGCAAAGATGTTTGGATTTCTTCTCTTTTGGACTTTCTCTCAAACCGGACGCCCGCTCGAGTTTCCAGGACGCTTCGCCGTCAAGCAGGACACTTCGCTATTCGGGATAACCTGCTTTACCGCCGAAACTACAGCTCGATCGGCCGTAAGTGGTTGCTCGTCATCCCCCGACATCTGCGCTCTGATATCTGTGCCACGTTCCACGATGATCCGCAATGTGGCCACGCTGGTGTGTTAAAAACATACACCCACTGGCAGCTGCGGTACTACTGGCGCGGTATGTACCGTTTCGTTCGCCGTTACGTAAGGTCTTGCCTAACGTGCCAGCGACGCAAAATGCCCACTCAACATGCCACAGGTCCCTTGCAGCCGTTGCCATGTCCAGCACGAGCTTTCGATCGTGTCGGAATCGACCTTTATGGTCCGCTTCCCTATACTTCGAGTAGCAACCGCTGGGTCATTGTCGCTATCGACCACCTAACGCGGTACGCTGAAACAGCTGCGTTACCTTCTGCAACCGCAAAAGACGTTGCGTGTTTTATACTGCGAAACCTGGTTTTAAGTCATGGAGCACCTCGGGAGTTACTAAGCGACCGTGGCCGCGTTTTTCTTTCCGATGCCACCAAAGCGTTGTTGAGCGAGTGCCGCATCATACACCGCACTACCACAGCCTATCACCCGCAAACTAATGGGATGACAGAGCGTTTTATTCGTACACTTCGGGATATGCTGGCCAAGTACGCTTCATCCGACCAGTCAAATTGGGATAGCATACTCCCTTTTGTGACATATGCTTACAACACTGCAACGCAAAGCACCACTGGATTTTCACCTTTTTTCCTTCTTTATGGACGCGAGCCATCATCAACAATGGATACCATTCTTCCTTATCGACCAGACCCTTCAGAGATGACTACCGTTTCTCGAGCAGCAGCACACGCTGAAGAATGTCGGAAGCTTGCTCGTGCGTTCACGTCACATACCAGACGCGCCAAAAACATCGCCACGACGCGTCAACCACGCATATGAGCTTTGCTCCGAACTCACTGGTGTGGTTATGGATTCCTCCTACTCCTCCAGGACCCTTCCACAAGCTGTCGTCCAGGTACCATGGCCCTTATCGAGTTGTACGCCAACATCCCTGTCAATACCTTGTCAACCACTGGATGCATCTCGGACAAGCGCCGGTGTCCCCGGGGAAAAGAAATCGTACACATCTCTCGCCAGCCATAACATGACCCTTCTTTGTAAACCTTTCCTTAGGTCTCCAGGATGCTCTCTCATCTCGGCCGGGGTTATTGAACGATGCCAGTGGGCATGGGCTCGGTATAAAAAAGGAAGAAGACTTGCTGTGATCGCAGGCTGGGCGTTCATTAGCCCTTTGCTGCTAAATAAAGCTCGTTCCTTCACCGAGTCGTTTGGACTGCCTCTGTGATCTACCCATCTTTGACTGAGAGACAATGTCATGGGATGACGTCACCACGCTACGCCACGTCATGTAGCCCCGTAATTACGTCATGATGACGTCATATGGGGACGCCATCCTATGATTATTTTTTTTGTCACTAGCGTGGACGTCGCCAACGTTCAACGATCGCACTTCATGGCGCATCTAAGGCTTTCGTCCAGATATTTCTTGCCCGATGCAATGAACTTCAAGCGTCCACATTCGAGTCACGTCCACCCCGGGCAAGGCTCGCTGCAAAGCCCCTGCGTTATACACCAAGACAGCACTCCAGCTGAGACGGGGTCGACGTCCCTCTGAGCGAAGGGCATTAAGGGCTGCGACCTGTGGTCGAGGCAAGACGGATTCCAGGCTCTCCCGCCACCGCGTGAAGCTAGGCCACTGTCTTCCTGCGTTTCGGCAATGATCCTTGTTTTTCTTGCCGGAAACACGCTCGCTCATCTGTCGGTCAATCAAAACGAGTAGCTGTCACCTTTCTCCTTCTCCTTATCAAAAGTTGCTGATGGCCTCTCTGCCTATTCATGTTTCTTCTATTTTAGGGGCGAAGCTCTTTAAGCCGTGGGTGGCGCGACCTCGATGTATGTAGTAGTAGTTGTGGCTAGCCACCTCTCATTTAGTCCTTGGAAGGGCCACTGAATGGCGGTACTTGTATACGATGAATATATGGTGCAAAGATGAGAGATGGCCGTACTTGCAGTGTTCACTAGATGGATGGACAGACATACGGGCATGCGGACAGATGGACGGACGGACAGATAGACAGACAGACGATAGATAGACAGATAGACGAACGGACCGGACGGAGGGACAGACGAACAAGCGACGAACGGATGACGTACCTACATACATACATAGTACATAATACATACATACATACATACATACATACATACAACACATACATACATACATACATACATACATACATACATACATACATACATACATACATACATACATACATACATACATACATACATACATACTGACTAACGTGAAGAAAACAAACAGCGTTCTCGGCTCGGCGTTGGCGTTTCACAGCGGCGTCTCGAGCACACATTTCCGGATGTTCTTGAGAGAGAGAGAGAGAGAAACAACTTTATTGACGCCATAGCAAGATCGGTAAATTTAATTTGCTGGTGGTTCGAAGGTGGTGGCCAAAAGCTTGCCACGACCGTTTCGGCCCAGTTAACCACTTCTGCCTGGAGACGGTAGTCAGCTGACGACAGGAGCGACTCCCACGCCTCGAGGGAGGAAGCTGGCAGTATTGTTCTTGGTGGGTGGTTCCCCTCGCATTCACAAAGAATGTTATTTTGGGTAGCTTTTACGCAGCTGCACTGTCGGCAGTTTCGTGTAATCTCGTCTGGATAAATTTTAGACAGCCAATGAGGGCGTGGAAAAGAACTTGTTTGGATTTGTTTCAGATCGCGGCCTGTTCCCTTGACATATCTGCATGCGGGGCCGCGTATGTCTTGCGGTTCTCTCGGTAATACGCTGTAATTTCGTTGTACGTGGTGATGCCTTCCTGTGGGAAGTCCAGGGTGGAGGGGTCCACGTCCCGGTTGACTAAACCTCGGGCTACGCGGTGGGCTGCTTCATTCCCTGGATTCCCGCGTGAGCGGGCACCCATATAAGTTGTATTTTATTGTTTCGTTTCTTATTTTTGATAATATTGGCCGTGATCGGCCCAACACAGCCCATCGTAAAATTCATGAGCGCCCGTTTCGAATCACTCAGGATGGAATTGATAGCCGAAATTGAAATAGCCAGCGCGATGGTGGCTTCTTCTGCCTCTAATACTGATTCCGTTTTTACGGTGTCTGCAGTAATAAGTTCCCCATTGCCCGATATGGTGCAACAGTCTCTCGCTTGTCGAGTGGCGTCAACATACAGAAGGTTTGGGTGATCCTGAAATTGTTTTGCGAGCTTTTCTGCCCTTGCCTTTCGTCTCTCGTCATGTATTCCTGCCGGCATATCTTTGGGCAGGGGTTCTTGAGAGTTGCCCAGCCAGTGAATGGTCGAGAGTGAGGTGCGAGAGGAGGGTAAAGGGAGGTGCAGGGAAGAGAAAGAGCGACAAAGCATTGCACCTACCCTCTCCTACACTCTCTTGCACCACATGGTCCGGTTGCTACGGGTGAGGATAAGCGCGCGCACCCGCAGCTGTTTCTATAGAAAAGGGCTGTGGACGGATCTCGACAGACGCCTGACATAGCCCGATAAAGAAATGCATTCGCATTCAAAATACACAGCCTATCCACAGAGGAATTATGATGAATTGATGATGAGGGAGGCGAAGCATCTGTCTGTCTGTCTGTCTGTCTGTCTGTCTGTCTGTCTGTCTGTCTGTCTGTCTGTCCGTCGTCTGTCGTCCGTCCGTCCGTCCGTCCGTCTGTCAACTATACAAAATTGTAAACTATACGAAAATGGCTAACGCCATCTAGTGGTATTTCCAAGGGCATATACACACAACGTCATCTAGTGAGCAATTTTTCAAATAACTAGAAGTGGCTACATGATCCTACTACTACTACTACTACTACTACTACTACTACTACTACTACTACTACTACTACTACAGAGGGAACTACCCACACCCTACGGAGCTCCGTCCCTAAAATCAAACACATCCGTGTAAAAAACATCAATCAAGTATACATCAATCCAGCGTACATCAATCAAGTATATGACAGCACAATACATGATCACCTGTTTCATTCGTCTGTCCGTCCGTGCATCCATGCATCCGTCTGTCTATATGTTCATCCTTTATACTCGTCAGCGACTTCAACGTAGATGTTATAGACCTTGGGGCCTATAGCTTCGCCCACTCGTCATCATTCACTTCATGGAGTTGCGTGGATTTTTTCTCTCTTCCTCATCTTCTGTACAGAGTAGTAGGCTGCAGCGCACTAGCCAGGCCGATCTCTCTGCCTTCCAACAAATTATCTTTCTCTCTTGGTTGAACATTGAAGAATACAAGCGCCTAAATATTCACAGAATCTATACTTCCCCGCTTTACGTTGTGACTTTCACCAGGTCTAACGTATTTTGTGATGAGGCTTGTCTGGCACTCATTCCATCGATTACAACGGGAAGGCAAAGTTGGAAGTGATTGAAAGCCTCCCATCTGCTGTAAGCTGTCAGAGGCAGCATACAGAACATATACCGTCATTGGAGGTAAGGTATCATCATATTTTTTGCGTTGTTAGTGCGAATAAAAACTCGCTGAATATTTTTCAGGTATTGTTCATATAGCCTTGAAATACATTGGGGTCGCTGAGAGTAGAGACGCAAAAAAAGAAACCAGAAGAAGGAAAGGAATAGAGGCTGAGGCGCTGTTGGAGTAAAAATGAAAAAAAAAGGGGGGGGGGCGGGGATGCCATGGCTTAGAAAGGACGCGGAGGTTGGCACGTGTTTCCTTTTTTTTAACACTTTGGCAGATGCTATAGCCACAGTACCACACTACATCTGCAAGCACAGATGGAAACAAAAATTTACTTCGTCTTATCTGAGAGAACGCAGCTGTCGGCACCAAAGCACACTCCCAATGGCGCCGTATTATACATCGTTGCCTGCCGTGTTTCGATAGATCCGAGTTGGTTCTCAGTCGCAGCTTTTTTTCAGCTGCTTTCATATATTTTTTTGAATCTGCAGCGGCCGCCAAGGGCAAGCCTACAGCATAGCAGCGAGAAAGCACAGAAGCAGAGCACTGTAAACCGGTACGCGAAAGGAAAACTAAAGAATATTGAGCGTGTTCGAGTGTGGCGAACTAAAAGAACCTCGCTAGACGCATCTGCTGGTCAAAAAATGGAATGGTGCAAACGAAGGGTGAAGTAAGAGTGGGTAGAGCAGATGAGATTTAGACACACTATTCGATAGGAGGTCTCTATAAACCGGCTAGTTTGCCAAAAAGAAACCGAAGAAAAAGTCGCAGGATTCTTTGACGAGTGTGTAGTGGAGTTTTAAGTTCCTCTCTCCGCCCCCAAATGATTCAGTCGTCAATTTACTTCTGGCGGCGACTTCGGTCTGCTCTTCTCGCAGTATCGCGCTGTTACTTGCTGCCATCTCACATGTATTTGTTAGCAGCACCAGCACTGATGAGACGTCGTTTCGCTTCTAAACACGGTCGAGCACTTAACTCAGGTTTTCTGTATATTCAAGAAAAAGTCTTCTAAAAACAAAACTAGTATGAAATGAATGGGTCTGGTTCAAGATAAGATTTCTATTGGGTACATATGATATCGGAGCATAAGTTTAGTTTAAGGGGCCCTGCAACGCTTTTCCAGGTAGCCATAAAGTGCATTCAGTAAAGGAGCCCATTGTCTCACGAATTGACTGACATAAAGGTTTTAGAATCTATCCAGTACATGCGGAGTTACCGAAGATTTGTAGCACGCTGCAACTGCTTTCTCTCTTTTCTCGTCCCGACGAAAGCGCTGAAAGCTAAGCTCACCGGGATGGCACACGGAAGAAAATACACTACGCACGCCTTTTAACCTTAACATTTTTTTCTTTTTGTACTTTTTTTCTTTTTTTCAGTGGGTGGCATTTTAGTGCAATCGCGCGTGCATGCGCGCCGAGGTCACGGCCTCCCTCGGCGGCCCCAGTAACTCCTGAGCACGCACGCTCAAATCATCCAATAGCATGTTACTGACCTTTGGCGCAGCGATTTTGGAGTGTCGAGAGAACAGAAAGCATTTTTCAGCTGACCTAGAGAATTTATTGTATGTGCCACGCCTCATGCTGCGCTGTAATATTTGTCTCGCGTGTTCTCGGAAGCCTCGGCTACCGATCAGCAGCGTTTTCTGACCTATACTCAAAAAGTTTTGCACAGCCCTTTCAAGGGACCTGCAACACTTCTTGAGCATGGTCAGAAAACGCTGCCGATCGGTAGAAGAGGCTCCCGAGAACACGTGAGCCAAATGTTATAGCGCAGCGTGCAGCCTGGATTTCACAATAAATTATCGAAGTCAGCTGAAAATCGCTTTCTCTTCCCTCGACAAATGACGGAAAATGCTCAAAACTCACATGTAGAATGCTCATCTATCAGCCATTGGCTGATTTGAACATGGCGCGCTTGGTCATTACAAAGGTCGCCGTGAGAGGCCATCACTTGTCCACGCGTGCGCACGCGGTCGCACTGAAAAAGCCACGTATTCGAAGGAAAAAACAGTTCTCAAGGTCACGAGGCGCGTGTGTCGTTTCTCGTTTGCCCCTCCCATCTCTCCCTGCTTAGCTTCCAGTGCTTTCGACGGGACGAGAGAAGAGAGAACGCGATTGCAGCGTGTGACAAATCTTTGCACCTCCGCTAGTACTGGCCGGATTCTTAAATTTTTCGCGGCGTTGAATTTGTGAAGCAATATGCCTTTCCACTGAATTATTTTCATGGTTACTCAAAAAAGTGTTTTAGGGCCCCTTTAAGACAAGGGTCAATAATTCCAGGAACAATTAAATATTTGAAGTTAATTGAATGAGTTCCTTGAAAGAACAGACAGCTTTCTTGTGAGCATCTGGGACCGATGCGGCACCTGATGGAGTAGGTCTGACCCATGCATTCTTTATAACGTGGCCTTTCAGACATGTTTCGGAACTGTAAGGAATCACGAATGTTACCTGTCTGTCCCTGCATTCGGCAAGGGATCTTTTAGTCACATTTTCTCGCATTTACATTACAACTACATTTAATAACATCACCTATACTTTCCTTGGTATCATTGTCTGTTAGTACTCAATAATAGTTCGTCCAATAAAGAAAAAAAGCCCTTAAATGTACACTTCTTTCCTTCAATGTTTACCCAAAAAGAACTTTAGGGTACACGAACACCGACATTCGAGTGTCACTCCAAACACATTAGTGAAAAATTAGGTTCACATAAAATTTTTTACATACCAATATTTTCCAAGTCCACCTCCTGTTTCTTCTTTCTTGTTTCAGTAACATGAAGAGTTTTCGCAGGAGCATGTGCGTATACATGAAACACTGAAGCCTCAAACAAAAATCGTGGATTAGGGTAGCCTACAATTTTCGTTAAGGCACTGAGTGCCGGGGCTTCATAAGACTTCATGCCGAAAGAAAAAAAGATTCAACAATACTGTTGAGCACTCCTGAATGCGCTTCATGTGTCCTCCATTTTTATTGAGATAGTGTTGTGGTGTTCTTTCAGGCGGTCATATCTCGGGCTCGTCGCCATATTTTCCGGTTCTGCCCTACGGGGCACGCGTTGCTTTTCTGCCATCATTTCGATAAAACACTTGTAAAGTTTGTTTGAGACGTACGGAGAGCCTCATTCTCGCTTGGGAAAAAATAGCAACCGATCGTTTCTAAGGCCGTGCAAACGAGGCCACGAGTACAGAGCTCTTAATAGAGAGCAGATTCTAATCGAACCTGTGTCAGTAGTCTACTTGGCTTCTCCACTACGTGTGGAAAAAACGGCAACTAGCTTCGCTGAAACAGAAGTTGCCTCTTCCTTTAGGGAATTCCAGCATCTGCTAATCGGGTAACAAGGGCGAAAGCGAGATTTGGTCCCCGCATTCCCCTAATCACGCGTACACCCGCCAAGCTTAATGACTCGGTTTGTCTCGCTCACTGGCTTTCTCTTTTTTTAAAAAACTTTAGCGGCCCGCAATCCTACCCCTATAAAACGGGGGTGGAATACTTCAGGACCCCAATAAAAGTTTTTCATCCATCCATTTCTGCTCTTTTTTATGTGAAAAAAAAGGGGGGGGGGGTGCAGATTACGTTGACTTTGGCATATTAGCGCTGCTCATGACCTTTTCTTCACATATATTCTGCAAAAAAAAAAATGTGCGTCATTGTTTTTTTATTCAATGTGGTTCTCTGCAAGCTCTATTAAAGAAGAGTAAAAATACAAAAAACACTGGAAGAAGTGACAAAAAAAAAGAGAACGGCATGGAAATGTAAATCATGGCAGGCTAACGAGGACAGAATCTATTATCACTATGGTTGTTGAACAAGCCACAGTCACCAGTCTTGCTTGCGAAAAATGTGACCGCTTACAAGAAAAACGTTGTATAACACAACGTGTTAATTATCATTCTCATCATCTGCCTGAATGCACCCACGACAGGGCAAATGCCTCTCTTATTTTTCGCCAACCAATCCAGTTCAATGATTTGCCCACGAACGTCTTAATCTCACCTTCCCACCTAACTTTAGGCTTCATCATTGCACGCTTGCGTTCACATGGAATCCGCTCCTCCACATTTTGCAGTTCAGTACGAACACATCTGGTGGATGAATGCAGTTTATGTAAGTGCGCACCATTTTCTCACCAAAAAATCTTTAGGCCAGCAAGTTTTCTCTCTAAATATTATTCCATAAATTCCTCGTGTCAACGGGTGAGCAAACGCTACTATTGCGCCATTTGGACGCACAGCTTACGCACAGGCATTCTGCAATAGATGTTTTATTCATCCAGTCATTCATTACGCACAGGCATGGGTAGAAGTGTGCAGACCACGGGATTGCGTGGTAGAATGCTTCGACGCACCATCTGCCGACGTGGCGTCTGCTGCTGCCCGCATGGCCGTCCCCTCGTCAACAGGTGGCCTCTCACGTCGCTCTGTCTGACGGGTTTACGGCGATCGTAGTCAGTACGACAACTGGATGTCACTTTCCTTGCTCTATCGGACGTGTGCCGCTCTTTTACGTGGCGGCTGTGATGAGGCCAGTCCAAGCACCGAGCTAGCGTCGTTTCTTGCGTCAGCTGATAGCCTAACTAAGCATAGTTGGCATCAAATGACCTAATGAAGTCATGCATACAAAGTTAAGATATCTCAGCCCCGCATGCCTTTGTCGCGTTAAACCAGTTCAACTTAGATGAGAGTAGTTAAGCCAAAGCAAGCTTAACCGAAACTGATCAAACCTAGTTGAACCTGGTACCATATAATAATGTCAAGCATAGGTAGATTTATTTATGCTGATTGTAATTGAACCTTAAAATTAATTAAGTCCACCTTGCTGTTTACACGTTCAGCAAAATTCAGCTCAGATGAGCCCAGATGAGTCCAGGTAAGTGTGACTGAATATAATTAGGTATAGTTCTTCATGGTATACCTTCATTTAGCCGAGCAAAATTAGCCCAAATTAGACAATCCTAATCGTGGTCACTTAATGCAAGTCGTATTCTCCATGAAAGCCAAGCCAGGAAATAGGCTAATCACTACTTAGTGATTACAATAGGTTCATTTAGGTTTAATAAATGTTTATTGAGACACAGATGTTTTGTTATGCAGCATATGCCTCAATTAGGCTTTACTAGGCATAATTTGCATACGTCTGTGACATCGAACACTAAGTGGACTCAGTTTATTGTCACACGCATTAATCAGTCAAAATAATAACTAGTGTTCACGCTAATTAGATATAACCTAGCTTGACGAATCTAGGCTCACTCAGAGCAGTTGACATCTTCCCGAGTTTGTATTCTATTAGCTCAGGGAGAATTTCACTTAGATGCCTTTAATCATTTACCTACATATACCATAACTAGGCTTAAATGTGCTCCTATATATGAGCGATGCCATGATAAACCATAATTAACAATAATATTGTATACATATATTGGTGCCAGCTAATTAGATTAGTTTTTCATAATAAGTGTAATTATGTAACGGAAAACTTTTGTGCATAGGACATGCTTGGTTGGATCTTAGGTTAGTTAATCAGGCATATTTTCTCTAAGTGTCAAGTAACACCAATGGGGAATCAATTTGAATCATTAGTAACCTGTCGGTAAAAACAATGATTCCCTTCTCCTGAGCTTGGCTTCTCTGGGCTCATAGGAAATTTTACTTGCATTATTTGGCCACGTTTGGGGCTCTGGGTGGCCTTTACGAATGCTTATTCGTTTCAAATCGCAATGGCCAGCAGCCTGACATGTGATAACTGTGGCTGTGTGGAGACAATTGCCCATCTCTGCGAGTGTCCTCGCTTCATTTCGTCCAGAAAAGAACTTACGCAAGTTCTAGATAGACTTGACAATCGCCAATTGTCGTAAGAAAGGGTCTTAGGACACTGGCCGAGACCGTCCTCGGCACCTAAAGCGTTTAAATAGTTGTTGCGCTTCTTGCGGGAAAGTGGTCTCTCAGAGAGACTGTAAGCATTGTCATCGATTGTACTGTTGTCCCTATTTTCTTTCCTTTTTCACTCAACATCTCTTTTCTGTCAACTTTTATTCCCCTACCCCCTTTCCCAGCAAAGGGTAGCCAGCCTATCTGAAAACTGGCGAACCACCCTGTCCTTCCTTTTCTCCTCTAGTCCTCCTCCTCTATAATTGGCCACGATTAGGTCCACCTTATTTAGGCCTATCGGGCTTGGCTAAATTATAAAAATCATGATCAAATACGACTAATTAGCTTTGGATATACCCTTCTCGACACATCTAAGCGTAACATGGCTTAAGCTGCACAGCAGGCTGCACTCGGCCGAATTAGAATCCACTAGTTATGCTTGGCTTTATTAGGTGATACCATGCCCAACTTGGTTTAATTAGTTTCGGCTACACTTACTTTGGCATAACTACACTAATCTAAATTTAACTTGGGTTAACGCGACAAGAGCAAGATTTTTTTTACATTCCTTGTATTTTTTGTTTACCTCCCCTTTCTCACTTTCAGCTGCTGGTAGAATGATAGGAATGAGAGGAGCGAGGGAGAAAGATACGGAGAGAGAAGTGAGAGGTTCTCGTTGACTACCTTCATTTAGCACAAATTACCCCCCTCCCCCTACCACAGTTGTATTCCTTGCCTGATCATTGCACTCAGAGCTTCCTCTTGAAAACTTTTGTGTTTCCACCGGTTAAATCGTGGGAAAACGATATCCCTCGGAGTAGCTCCAGAAAGCCTGGATGCCCGCCGCGCTTTGCCGAGACCCCAATATCCACAACGGAAATGCTGCTCGGATCTAGTTAAAGCGATCAGCCTTCGCAGGAGGTGTTTGGGAGGCAACACCACCTTACAGGAGAACAATGACGAAGTGAAGCCAACAACAACAAAAAAAGAAAATAATAATGCGTGAGCGCAAGAGTGCAGAGGAAAGAAGGTGTCGAGAAATACAAAAACACAAAATATCGCCATCATCCTGTTCATTTCCTTTTCTCATCTTGGTTTGGCGCGGAGGTAGAGCGGTGGAAATGAAGTTTCGCCTTAATTTAAATCTCATAGCAAACAAAGGATTACAAACAAAATAATGATTTACGAATAAATGAAAGATAAAAAGAAAAAAGAAAGAAAAAAGAAAGAAAGAAAGTAAGAAAGAAAGAAAGAAAGAAAGAAAGAAAGAAAGAAAGAAAGAAAGAAAGAAGAAAGAAAGACGATGCTAACAAAAATTGCTGAAAACTGGAGGACGCTTGAAGATAGCATGATCGGGCCTTGTGTGCATCGCCTTCTGAACTGCTAGCCTGCTTCGGTTCTCGGTGCATATCTCAACCATGCCGCAAGGAAATGCGCATAACAATGGCCATTTTCAAAAAAAATCACACAAATTCCTATTGCAAGAATACTTGTTCAGTGGCCGCCACGCCACGATTATTCCTCTTGCGAATCCGCGAAAGCCTCACCATGCACCTGCAGGGCAACACGCGAACCTCTACGCAGCTGTGCACTTTGTTGATGGTTCTGCTGCTCATGATGAATGAATTTGCCAAAGTGCTTTGTAATGCGTGGACCTTTAAAGCATCCACTCGTTGCTCAATTTCCATCGTCTGACGCCTGGCAGGATTCTGCCCTTCTGCCACACATTATGTGATGTATTGAGAGACTCCTTTCACTGCGTGCAGGACATTTATGTAGTGCCCTTTTTTTACAGTGCGATTTAAAAAAAGGGTGGGGCTTTGCGGTTGA
>NW_023610110.1:0-13599 GCF_013339725.1 Rhipicephalus microplus
AGGTCGCGGTAATTGATCAAAGTAGATAGGCAGGTGGACATTCGTTCAGCGTGACAGAAAAATGTGAACCTAATTATTCTGTTCTAGAACTGAGGAGTGCTCGGAATAAATTTCAAAAAGGGAAGTACCAAGAAGGTCAAGCCGCTTGCGGTGCTGAGATTGGTAGAGTGAAATATGTCGTCGTTAATTGTCATTTTTACTAGTAGTTTCGAAGCGTTCTAGAGCGCTTCTGCGAGAGAAGTGTTGCTGCCGTAAGCTCTTCGAAAATGTTGTACACACCAAGCGCTTCCACTTTGTCATTGGGTGCATTAAGTGGTACACCTAAGGCAGCTTTGTATGCTGCCTGTATTATCAAGTCAATCTCTTTAATTTCCGTTGGTATGAGCTCCTGATATGGTAGTCCATATGTGACTCTACTAAGGATGACGTTCCTGAGAGGGGGAGAGAGAGATTGCGTCTTTTCATTTTCTCAATCTCTCTCTCTCAGGAGAGCACTTTGAAACATCCACAAATATGGGATAAAAGTTGCCCGCAGATCCACCAAAGTGATGCAGATGTAGAATGCCCGCACACTACTCAAAAGGCCTGGGTTCAAATCGCAGCTGTAGATGGTAGGTTTTCTATTATTGGTGCCCCTTAAAGCCGCATTGATAATATCTTGCTTCTTAAAATCAAGTGAAATAGGAAAACTTTCACAGCATGAGCGTAATTATATTTCCGCGCCACCCCAAGGCATTATGGCCTGTGAGATTCTTGCATATATATATATATAATATATATAATATATATATATATCTATATATATATATATATAATATATAATACTGACACTTTCACGTTTACATTCACATAGAGTGTGATAGCTCAGTGGTAGAGCATCAAATGCGTTAATTCAAGGTCGTAGGTTCGGTTCCTGCTCACGGCAAGCTATTTTTTTCACCCACTTTTCTTTTTCCTTATTTACATTACATTGTTTCTAATGACTTCCCCTGTACATTACTTGGCATTATTGTCTGTTAGATCTCATTATTATTGTGTCAGAACACGGAAAAACGAGCCCTTAGGTATACACTTCTTTCCCCTATTTCATTAACGAGGGTCTCGTACTGTCAGACTTGGTGCCGTAAACTATTGGCCAGCTGCCAGCTCGTAATAAGTTCACGTGCTACGTGACGTCACGCAGGCTCATAAAAGAGTGTTTCCCACTCGCCGCCATGGCTACAGATGGCGCTGACTGACACTCCCACGTTTAAATTTACATATAAACCCAATAAAGTGGCTGGTGGGATGGTTGCCAAGGTAGCTCAGTGGTGGAGCATCGCACGCGTTATTCTAAGGTCACAGGTTCGGTTCCTGCTCACGGCAAGTTATCTTTTCACCCACTTTTCTTTCTTCACAATTATATTACGATTTGGTCTAATAACTTCCCCTACACTTTTCTTGGCATTGTTGTCTGTTAGATCTGATTAATATTGTGTGAAACACGGAAAAACAAGCCCTTAAAAGGATACACTTCTTTCTGTTATATATATATATATATATACTGTAACAACGTGCATTCGACGTTAACAGCAAGGCTCTATTTGCACACAAAAACAAAGCACAAAAGCAGACACGCAACGTCGTTTTCCTCGAAATGATGATGATGATGAGCCTTTAGCGTTTGCCGGCACTCGCCCACAAAGGGGGATCGGCCAAGAACCGGGTGGCAGGATCATCAAGTGAGTGAGTTATGAGTCAGGCATTCAGGTAGCCTCGTAGCCGTAATTAATAATAACAATAGACTAACAAAGTAATCTTTTTGTTGCCATTATGTACGCTCACACGGCAGAGTAAACCTCCCTGTGGCTATAACCTGAACGCCAGAGACTGCCGCTCGTGATGCTAGCTTCTTCCTCCTCTGTTGGGCTTACGGCTAAGATATATATATATATATATAATATATATATTATATATATATATATATATATATATATATATATATATATATATATATATATATATATATTAAATTTTGATTCCTGACGACTACTACTTGATCACCAAACTTCCGTTCATTAATTCGCTTCGTTTTATTGCGTATAGTGGAAATTACCTGTTTTGAATCATGTACATCATTCAACACGCATACGCTGGAGCAGCACATTCCAGACTGTACACGTGAACGATGTCTACTGATAACGCAAGCTTTGAGACAACCCGAAAGTCTATATAGGCACGCGTAGCACCCAATTATACATAGATGTAGGCTATCGCTAACCGTGTATGTTATCAGCGGATGTTGTCAGAGCACACCAGAGCTCGCCGCCTCAGCGTTATGAAGGCAAGCGTGTTGAACTCTGACCGGCTCACACTAAGGGGATCGAATTGAAAAAAAAAATGAAAGACGACTTCCTAATGTACCTGAGAAGCAAAAAGTAACAAAGAATGATAAGAATTCACTATTGTGTGCTTCGGTGATATGATAGCAATAATATCTGATTATGAGGGACGCAGTTGTGAGGGCTCCTGAAATTTTGATCATCTGCATGGCGCTTTTTTTTAAACCGTGGCCCCAAATTAAAGTACACCTATTCGAAGTAGCAGGCATTGACGTCACACAATACATGGCCTGGGCCTCCAGAATTTCTCCACCGTGAAAATTCTGGGAGCCTGAACACCATGCATTGTTAGTGCACATTGAGAAACACTAGATAGTCTAAATTTCCGGAGCTCTACTACGGCGCGCCTTGCAATCATGTAGCAGTTTAGGGACGATAGACTCCAGATAATAACATTATAGAATAACGAATAGGTGGGTGGATAGGTGCCCGTAATACATCAACATCATTATACGTCGCCATTTCTACCCGACGATGTCTTACCCAGACTGGTTTCCCACTTGATCCCCAAAAGGGGTAAAGAGCCGTCCAAATGCACAAATAATTAGTTTTAATGATTCAGCAAGACGGTAGTAAACACGAAGCGTGAATGCAAAGAAAGCAACAACGACACTCAAGACTGCATTAACAGGTCAAGTTGATCCATTCTTGAATGCTCGAGGGAGTGAGTCATGCATCTAACAGTTCTTCAAAAGAGATTTAATGTCTCCCTTTGAACAGAGTTATACAGGGTGTTTAAAAAACCTGTCCGAATAAAATATTTTGCTCAGTGACTCCACAGTCCAGTTTTCCGTAGAGGCAGGAGTCTTGAGACGGTTAAAGACATCATTTAAAAGAGTAATAAAGAAGAAAAAAAGTCGCAGTTTTGCCGCAAAGGCGAAGCAATGAACGCGATAGCAACAAATCGGAAAGTCACGCGCAGAATGGAAAGCAGATTGAAACGTTCCCCACGTTTGTGCAAATGACCACGAAACTTACTCACATGTACAGATGCACGCGAATAAGCGTCTCAGTTATTACTTTGCTGTGTCTGAAAAGCGCGCGCTTTTCGCGAATAGAGACAGCAATGATGATTTGATTGATATGTGGGGTATAACGTCCCAAAACCACCATATGGTTATGAGAGACGCCGTAGTGGGGGGCTCCGGAAATTTCGACCACCTGGGGTTCTTTCACGTGCACCCAAATCTGAGCACACGGGCCTACAACATTTCCGCCTCCATCGGAAATGCAGCCGCCGCAGCCGGGATGAGACTGCAATGATTGCAGTGACCTTTGTGTGCCTGGTAACTACAACAGAATCATTCCAGGTAAAACCTGAGGCCAGCCAAGACGTACGATCCTCCCTGCGAAGTAAGGGCGCGCAAGGGAGCGTTGCTTCCCTCCTCTATATAAGTGGGGCAAAGTGCGCGTGGGAGACCAGAGCGCGCGCCGCCGCGTGATGTGGCAACGCGCGCTTATTGCGCCATCTTGCTGGTAAGCTGAAAACACAATAATAACCCCCCCCCTCCCCCCGTCTGTTGTCAGCAGAGGTAAGTGGTAGATACATATAGCTTCTGGTTTGAAAGTCGAAGGACCACGCGCCATAGTATTTTCATGATTTTTTCTTTATTGCGTTTATATCTATATTGTTACGTTTAGGAATGGGTTTATTCCGCTGTGACGTACCGGTAGACTCGAAGGTGTCGTGCACCACAGGCCTTCTTCGCTAACTGAACGTCCTGTTCTCTAATCTCCCTGTTCCCCGCTACCCAGACGCTCATACCCAAATCACGTATGCAGTAACAATTGCCTCCACGCAGACGAAGCACTTCAAACGTGCTATATGGGCAAGTTCAGTCTTTGCATACCATCGGCCATTTGAATGAAGACGTGCTATGCACTAAATTAAATCACTTATACCGTGTAGAACAACATTAGTTCCCGCATAGTGCGCCAGCAGTTTTTCACACAATCCGCGTTTTCTAGTTGGCATCCACACCAACACGAGGTCTCCGCGATTATACGTCACGTGTCAACGTCGATGGTCAAAGCGTGCCTTCTAGCGATCTTGCGAAGCGAGAGTGCGCAGGTAAGCAAGACGTCGGGCTTCTTCTGCACGGCAGACGATCTCGGATATACCAGAATCATGGTGGTCTAGAAATGGGAAGACGGTATCGACGGTACAACAGGGCAGCCGAGCATACAGAAGAAAGAACGGACAGTAACCAGTAGTTTTATGATGTGCGGGGTTGAATGCATAAGTGATGAAAGGTAGCAGCCCGTCCCAGTTCTTGTGATCCACCGTGGCATACATATAGATAGCATGTTCGTAAGGGTCCTGTTAGTTTGTTCCGTCAGGCCGTTTTAAATGCGAAGCATTTCTTAGCGAACTTCAGCGACTTTCAGGGTATCTATCTATCTATCTATCTATCTATCTATCTATCTATCTATCTATCTATCTATCTATCTATCTATCTATCTATATATTTATCAATCTGTCTATCTATCTATCTATCTATCTATCTATCTATCTATCTATCTAGCCGCCTACGACTTTTAGCTCTCCTGGCCGTTTCGATAATGGTATCGATACCAAACTTGGTATGGCATAACATGACTCTATGAAGAACATATCTGACTAGTCATAGCATGAAAATTATGACATGTATGTCATGAATGTCATGATTTACATTTCTTGGTCCAGCTGCTCTTGCGGTGGTTTCGTTCCCATGGCATGTTGCAAAACTGGTATGGTATGAGATGATTGCATGGCGATCAAGTCATGTAATAGCATGACTACATGTTACGCTCATGATGCCTGGCGGCCATTTCGCTAGTTTCACTTATACGAAATTTAGTATTACGGGACGTGAATGGATGACGAAGGTATGATACTGCTGCAAACACGATAAACATGAGATGCATGTCACGTAACAACATGACTACATGCTACGTTCATGATGCGCTCGCGGCCGTTTCGCTAGCTTCACATGTACCAAACTCGTTATTACGCGATGCCAATGGATGACGAAGGTATGTGACTGATTCAAACATGATAATCATGAGATGCGTGTCATGTGAGAACATGACTTCATGTCATGTGAGAACATGACTACGCCAATACATTTCGACGTGACGCGGCGCGCGTGCCCGCCGGCGTTCATTTCGTCGCGTCACGCCAGCGTTGCCCCACCATGTGCCGGTCCTGCCTTATGCTCGCAGGCGCCGCCACGCTGCGTTGCCTTGACGCATGCTTGTTTCAGTGAATCCGGCGTCTCCCCGTCACGCAAAGAGAGAGACGCAGTGTTGTCTGGGTAACGCATCGGCGCGAAATGCAGCATGTCGCATTTCGTGCCGGTTGCCGACGGTCGCTGGTCACGCCTGGTGTCAGACTATAAATGCTCGCGTTTCGCTAATGTAGCGTCGCTGTGCCCAGCGTGCGCGCGCGTCAACGCTACATTGGAGTATATTGGGCCCTTCATGATGCGCTCGCGGCCGTTTTGCTATCTCCAGATATGTTACGGGACGTCAATGCATGAAGAAGTATATGACTGGTGGAAAATGATAATCCCGACACGCGTGTCATGTAGGAACATGACAACATACCGCGCTCATAGTGTACCCGTGGCCGTTTGTCTACTCTACATATACTAAATTTAGCATCACATGACGTGAACATATGACGAAGGTGAACGACACATCCAAACATGATAATCATGGCACGGAAGTCATGTACGGCATCATTTACCTACACTTCGGAACGTTTTGCTGATTTTAAAGTGACATATTGAAAATTCTCATTCGTGCTTCGCGTACATATCCTCCATTCCGATCGTGCGTGGAATCTGCCATTATTTCATTTTTTTTCGAGAGGGGGGGGATATGATATAGTGCAGAGTGCCGAAAGCTTGAAGTGCATAGACGAAGCATCTCTTCCACCACGTCTGCAGCGAATCGTCGCCCACGATCACCGATAAAAATTCTAGGAGGTTCATGTCGTCGCACCACAAAACGCAGCATGAATAAACACATGTCAGCTGCAGTTGCCGATGGTATGTCAGTTGTCTCGCAGTACCGTGTTAAATGGCCGGTGCAGACGACTATCCAGTGATTGTCATCAGAAGACAGCGGAAAGGGCTCTACAAGGTCAATCCCAACTTGCTCGAATGGAGTTCTAGGGGTGCAACAGGATGTAATCGCCCTGGGGGAGCACTGGTAGGGTGCTTGCGGCTTTGGCACTCGTAGCAACTAGAGACGTACTGTTCCGTCGTGTGGCGCATTTTCGGCCAGTAGAATCTTTCTTGAAGCCGGCAGAGAGTTTTTGATGTGCCGAGATGGCCGGACGTTGGGTCATCATGCATAGCCTGCAAGACGGAAACGCGAAGACTCTTCGAAAACACGAGAAGATATCGTAAGCCGGTCGTAGCGTAGTTCTTTTTGTACATACAGTCTATAGCATTATCAATGCGTGGTATACCGGAAATACGTCTTTTTTTGTAATGGTGTTGAGACGGTGGTAATCGATGCAAGATCTTCTTGACCAAAATTACGGGAGCGGCCCACGGACTACATGATTCTTGAATTACATTCTTCTTTAGCATCTCGCAAACCTGTTCATTTATCACTGCGTGTTCCGAAGGCGATACGCGGTATGGTTTTTGTCGGAGAGGTTCATGGGATGCCGTCTCCATGCGGTGCTTTATACTAGAAACAGGGAATGACAGTGGAGCCTGTAGCTGTGCGAAATCGAAAAGACCAGCATGTTTGAGCAGAATATTTGCCAGGTCATTACGCTCGTCGGTGCTAAGAGACTGCAGGAAATCTGCTAACCTGTTCTTTAAGAATTTGCAGGATTGAAATTTAGATTGTGGAAGAAAGATCTCGTTATAATCTATACTGAAAATCTGGTTTGAGTTATCAGATTCAATTACCTCACTTATGTTGACATTTATACTTGCCAGCCTTTTGTACATAAATTATCTGCGGTGTATGAAAACGAGGCCAATGAGAGAGCAAGAACGAATATGAGCCACTGATGAAAACATAATCAGCTTTTCTCACTGGTAAGCTGTAAAATTTTAGAAATGGCTGTACTGTTAACGAGTGGAATCGACAGAGCAATGTAGGGAGATGCGCTTCCCCTTCTCTATCTCCATGTTGTCTGCTACCCAGAGGCTCATACCCCAAATCGCGTATGCAGTAACATATATATATATATATATATATATATATATATATATATATATATATATATATATATATATATATATATATTGTGAAGAACCGGTTTATTCAGCCAGGATCGAGCAAATCACGCTGGTGATGATATTTGTAGATGAAGAAGATGTACAGGTGATGATATCAAAGAGAATAAAGAGCCATTCGCTTGTCGCGCTCACACTAATTCCCCCGCATGGTGAAAGCGGCCGCCTGGTCGCTTGACAGTATTATGAAATGCGTCGCGCATAAGGCTTTAAACGAGATACGTGTACTATATCCGTTCCTCGGCAACGATGATCAGGACTAGCGCTAAGAGGAGAAACGCGGTAATTGACAGGAGATTTCTGCTCGACCACCGTGTACGGCCCAATGAAGCGACTGATGAATTTGTCGCATAGGCCGGGGACGCGTAGTGGAGTCCATAGAAGAACTTCGTCACCAGGGGTAAAACCCACAACACGGCGAGACGAGTCGTAGTGAGATTTTCGAGTGTCTTGAGAGAGGCCGGTGTTAACACGGGCCTGGTGACGGCAGTGTGCGAGACGAGATAGGAATTCTTCAGAGAAAGGAGCCGTCGAGGGTGCCGGGGCCGAAAGGAAAGAGACATCCA
Organism: Rhipicephalus microplus; assembly: GCF_013339725.1. Classification (NCBI taxonomy): domain Eukaryota; kingdom Metazoa; phylum Arthropoda; class Arachnida; order Ixodida; family Ixodidae; genus Rhipicephalus; species Rhipicephalus microplus. The sequence goes on from NW_023610110.1 coordinate 8,194, forward strand.
GAGTGAAACTCGGTAAGTGACCATAGACGAGAAAAAATGGAGCAAAGCCGGTAATGCGTTGAGCAGCCGTATTAGGCCAATGTCACGAAGGGTAGAATTGCATCCCAGTTCGTGTGGTTGGGGTGAATGTACATTGCGATCATGTCCGATAGGGTCCGATGAAACCGTTCAGTCAACCCGTTGGTCTGCGGGTGGTAGCCAGAAGTGGTCTTGTGAAGAGTGTTCGAGGCACGCAAAACTTGCTCGACAATGGAAGATAGGAAGACTTTGCCACGATCACTGAGGAGAATGCGTGGAGCTCCATGACGCAAAAAGATGTGGCGAAGAAAGAAATCGGCGATCTCAGTGGCAGTCCCATATGGTATAGAAGCTGTTTCTGCGTAGCGGGTAAGGTGGTCGACGGCCGTGACAATCCAGCGATTTCCATTGGATGATATAGGAAGAGGGCCATACAAGTCGATTCCAACGACTTCAAAAGGCGAGGCGGGACAAGGAAGAGGTTGCATTAAGCCAGCCGGAGCAGTTGTCGGTCGTTTTCGCCGTTGGCAATGGACGCAGGAGGCGACGTACTTAGCGACGGCTGAAGAGAGGCCAGGCCAAAAACAACGACTTCGTATTTTGTCATAAGTCTTGTGATAGCCTCGATGAGCGGCGGTTGGATCATCATGAAAGGCTGCCAGAACTTCACGTTGCAGAGAACGTGGGATGACGGGTACCCACTTGTTGCCATCGATGTGGTAAATGTAGCGACATAAAGCATCACCGACAAGCTTAAATTGTTTAAGTTGTCGACGGAGTCTGATGTTTGGAGGAGTAGTAGAGCCGGTCAAGTGGTCAAGAATGGTGCGGCAGTATGGGTCGACACGTTGTTGTGAAACAAGGACGGATAGGTTGGCAGGTGATGAACTTAGCGATGCGATTGGGGAGGTGCTGTCGTTTTGGAGTATCGATGGTGAGTGGCTTCCACTGGGCAAAGGACAGTGCGGTAGAGCATCAGCATCTTGATGCTTCTTCCCAGATCTGTAGGCGACATCGAAATCATACTCCTGCAAGCGAAGCGCCCAGCGACCGAGGCGACCCGATAAGTTTTTCAGCGATGAAAGCCAGCATAGGGCATTATGGTCGGTCACGACGGTAAAACGATGGCCGTGAAGATATGATCGGAATCTTTGCTCTTCCCTAACAACAGCAAGTCACTCCTGTTCGGTGATAGTGCAGTTCTTTTCTGGAGCGGTAAGAGCACGACTTGCGTAAGCAACGACGCGCTCGCGTGAGTTTTTGTCACGCTGCAAGAGTACCGCACCAAGACCATGACTATTTGATCGATTTTGATCGGGTCTGATCAGCTGGTCTGACTGTATGGTCAGCTCGAGATTTCAGTCTTTTAATACGGTATTAGCTCTCATTTTCTTTTATCGATGCATTTTTCTTTTATTACTATTTATTTATTCTTAACAGATAATTTAAAATTTCTTTTTTTATTCGTACAGTTTTTCAATAGGCTGACAATCACTGTATATTGTACACTTATAGGCTACCACAGGTTTTCTTGGCCAATCCCCCAGAGTGGGTATGTGCCACTGTTCACAGGCAAACAAATGAGCTAATGATTGTGTCAATAAACCGATGAATTCTTATTGTCTGCATAAAAACTTTACATTGGTGCAGTCGAGGTAAGGAGCCTGCAAGTGAATATCCCGTTCGACTTTGCTCGTTGTAAAGAGCGGCCCTTCATCGTGGGGTTCCAAATAGAGGGTACGAGGAGCTGCAGGATGCCACTACAACTCCGAGCCTTCTGGAGAAGATCGGCCATATCGCCGGAGCTACTGTGGATGACCTTGTCACTCAAGGTAGCATGTCTGTGAACACGACTCTTAAAGATTTGGCGCCTCATTTGATGAAAGCTCCCTCGGCAAGTGAATTGCGAACACCAACAAATCTCACTGATACTAGCAGTGAAAGGGCCCGCTCTACTTGAAATGCAGAGGTATATATGAAACAACAGCAGCAGCTTTTAGAACATCTTCTGTCAGTTGCAAATGTAAGAGAGAAGAAAGAAGTTTCTGTTTGACCAGACAGGCTTGACGGTAGTTCAAACGCTGATGCCTGGCTCGATTTCTACAGATTTGCATGCGCAAAAAAAAAACAGTGGACGAGCCATAAAGACCGCGTACATAATATGAGGCCTTTTTTTCTGTGGGAACGCGTGGAAGTGGTTTTAATTACAAATAACTTTGCATGCAAACACTTCTTTGGCCGCATGGAGAAAAAGCTTCGCAAGTGCTTTCGAGGCAAACCTTGTAGAGCTTTCGCATAATGCCATTGTTTACAGATAGAGACGCACAAATATCAGGGAGTACATTTTCGTAAAGTGGCACTTACTTAATAAAGCTGACCCATCATTGGTGGAGTCCTCTGTCATCACTCTGGTCATACGTGGCATGCAAAAGTACTATGAAAGACAGATGTCAGGGCTACTCTTAGCACCGAAATATGTCACAGCCCCTGAATACAAGACACCTGATGAAGAGGCTAAAGTCCGCAGAAGTAATTGCAAGAACACGTCCATCTGTAGGGGCACCAGAGCCTAACATTGAATCTAGACTAGACCCTGTTGCGACTGAGGGGGAGGGGGGTTGACGGGACCCAGAGCCATCTAAGGATCAGAGCGAAGATGAGCCGAGGAGACGGGGCTGAAAACTTGAAACGTTTATTTACAGTATTTATATGATTAGGTAGCTTGGTACATGACAAAAAAAAAGAAACGCACACACGAGCATTCAGCACTCGCGTTTTATACCCTGTCTTCCCAAGACTTCCTGCGAGGGAAGACAAAGAAGTCAAAGACCCTCCATCGTCTGATCATCGTCTGTCACTGCGCCCACGAAGCATCGTCTTTTACTGCGCCACGAAGAGGCAAAAGTCCCAAACCCCTACCAGGAAATGGGGAATGGCATGTACCAATCGTCTTGAGAATATGGGGCAGTACGCACAAAAAGCACGGCACTAGATGGCACGGTGCATTGACCTTGAACTCACGCACAGAGTAGATTCCTCCGGTTTGGCAAGGTTTAAGGATGGTTCATCGAGGACGCCCTGCCGCGTCGCTGGGCAGTCCGTGGTGCGCAGGAAAGGCACACTCGAAAGGCACTTCGGTTTCCCCGGCACTCGGTTCCTTGTCAGGTTTATTCCGACGACTCCAACAATAACGCACAGGGGACTGGTCTTTCTAGGCAGCCCAGACAAAAAAACAACTCTTTCTAGGTAATTCGTCGGTCGTGCAGGCCCAGACGGCTTGAGGCGAGCCGACGGACTTTGAGTTCGCTGTGCTGTCGCTTTCTGGACGCCTCCGGAAGCGTGACAATGTCAAAGTCCTTCCACGTGTCCAAGCGGAGCCAAGACACGGGGGGCCAATCACAACAGCTCGTCCACCGCCGGAAAAAGGACTCGTAAGTGGGCAGTCCACTGCAGTACCTCGAAGAGGCCTGCCAGCACAGCAGGTCTGGAACGTCTGCGGCTCATGTTTTCTCTCTTGCCCCAGTGTGGTCAGCAGGTCCGTCATTGGTGTTCTCTGTTGAAGGGGCTCCCACAGGTCGAAGACTGGAGCTGACATTAGTAATCAAGTCCGCACCGTACCCAAGCAGCGACAAGGCGTCACACAACCCCGCCCGAGATATGCCATGCTACAGATCTCCTTATTCTTATACCTAACCCGTTTATGTAAAGCAGCAGCCCCCCTCAAGCATTGACGCAATGGCCAAGACATTAAGGCGACGCCCCTAACATTTTGAAGAATTTTGCCCGAATTTTATCTCAGTCTAGACGCAATTGCCACCTAGCGTCGAGGCAAATGACGTGTGAGAAGACCGTGGAACCCCGCCGCGGTGGTCTAGTGGCTAAGGTACTCGGCTGCTGACCCGCAGGGCGCGGTTTCGAATCCCGGCTGCGGCGGCTGCCTTTCCGATGGAGGCGGAAATGTTGTAGGCCCGTGTACTCAGATTTGGGTGCACGTTAAAGAACCCCAGGTGGTCTAAATTTCCGGAGCCCTCCACTACGGCGTCTCTCATAATCATAGAGTGGTTTTGGGACGTTAAACCCCACATATCAATCTGAATGACATACCAAACTTAACCCTGTATTGACATGACAAAGTGCTAAGAAATGAAACAAACAAACAAAAAAAAAACGCACGAATATTGGAAAAGCTCTCAAGTATAATCCTTGCTTCATCTTGCCTCTCTCACGATACCAAAGCATACTTCTGTGGTTCTCCCAGGATGTCTCCCAACGCACCCATTTGAGACGAGCTCTGGGGGATGCACATTCCACAATTTTAGAGGCATATGAGTTAGACGGAGGGACCAAGGACTAACCTGTCCGGCGCACTCAATGGCGGTGATCTTTGTTCTGCGACACCCGAACTCTGACAGACAGGCATTCCGACATTTTCTCTTCCTCAATGTGCGCTTGCTGGTCAAGTGGTCATCCACCCTCGCCCACGCGTCACATCGCATCGTTTCCCCCTCTATTCTGCCCCGAAGGAGATGAGACTAGCTCACTTTTCCAGGGTACGTTCGCTTTGTGTGTCGTGACCGAAGTTGCTGCGCCGAAGGGTAGTCCCTTTGTTGGGTCTCCCTGGCTTGTACGCCGGGAAGCAGCCACGTCTGTTTGGCGCCTGGCGCCGAGCGGTGGCCCCTTGCCAGGATATGGCCGTCTGACCAGAACGAGGCCTCCCTCTCACAGGACCCTGGGTATGAGGAAGTGCCGGTACGGACGTACGGATGATGATGGGTTGATGAGTTACGTGAGACTCTGGGACAAAGCGCCCGGCGCCGCGTCTTCTTCCTATCTGAAAACGGCACTGGGCGGCTACGTCGGCGTCTCAGTTTCTTTGAAATTATTTCCTTCGTGACACGCTTCCCACCCAATCTTAATCTCAGCGGAACCCTCGACTTGGGACTTCCTGCGTGCCTTTGCGGGATCGTTGGCCTGACCTTCAATCATTTCTCAGTGGGCCCTCTCCCAATCTGTCTCTTAACACTATGCTTAATGAGCTGATAGCCAAAGGCATAAGGTTGGCGTTTAGTTATCTGAGCCCGCTCATGGCAACTTCGACCTTTCGCTCTCGCCTTACGTTTTCTCCGACGCCTTTTTATTTCGGGGCGGCAAGCAATGCTCTCATCATCGGTACTAGCACTCACAAGCACGCTGCTTTTGACCTCTTCCAACAGTTACGGTGACTCAACTAGCTTATTCTCAGCATTCCAAGGTGTCAGCGCTTCAGACACAAGGGTGCATCCTGTTTAAGCTAGCCGGCTCGCCTTCTACGTGAGGGAATCTAACTCTGTCGCGGATAGCCCCTTTTCTCGCGCCTTCGCATTTGGCCTCCTGCTCTTTCTGAGCTGC
>NW_023610111.1:0-13080 GCF_013339725.1 Rhipicephalus microplus
CTGTCTCCGTGGCGCATTGGGCTAGCGTGATCGGCTGTTAACCGAAAGGTTGGAGGTTCGAGCCCACCTGGTGGTGGTGCAGCGCTTTTTTTTCTTTGCGCTGATAGCTTTGAAGATATGTTCTGATGATGGTGAGAGTGGAGCAAGACTGCCTCCGTAGCGCAATGGGCTAGCGCGATCGGCTGTTAACCGAAAGTTTGGAGTTTCGAGCCCTCCCGGGAGTGGTGTGTTGCTTTTTTCTTTGCGGTAATAGCTTTGAAAATATGTTCTGATGGTGGTGAGAGTGGAGCAGGACTGTCTTCGTGGCGCAATTGGCTAGCGCGATCGGCTGTTAACCGAAAGGTTGAAGGTTCGAGCGCAACCGGTGGTGGTGCGGTGCTTTTTTTTTCTTTGGGGTGATAGCTCTGAAGAAATGTTCTGACGGTGGTGAGAGTGGAGCACTACTGTCTCCGTGGGGCAATTGGCTAGCGCGATCGGCTGTTAACCCGAAAGGTTGGCATGTTCGAGCCCACCCGGTGTGGTGCGGCGCTTTTTTTTCTTTGGGCTGATAGCTTTGAAGATATGTTCTTATGGTGGTGAGAGTGGAGCAGGACTGTCTCCGTGGCGCCATTGGCTAGCGCGATCGGCAGTTAACCGAAAGGTTGGAGTTTCGAGCCCACCCGGTGGTGGTGCGGCGCTTTTTTTTTTTTGGGCTGATAGCTTTGAAGATACGGTATGATGGTGGTGAGAGTGAAGCAGGACTGTCTCCGTGGCGCAATTGGCTAGCGTGATCGGCTGTTAACCGAAAAGTTGGAGGTTCGAGCCCACACGGTGGTGGTGCGGCGCTTTTTTTTCTTTGAGCTGATAGCTTTGAATATATGTTCTGATGGTGGTGAGAGTGGAGCAGGACTGTCTCCGTGCGCAATTCGCTAGCGTGAGCGTGTTAACCGAAAAGTTGGTAGTTTGAGCCCAACCGGTGGTGGTGCGGCGCTTTTTTTTGTGCTGATAGCTTTGAAGATATGTTCTGATGGTGGTGAGAGTGGAGCAGGACTGTCTCCGTGGCGCCATTGGCTAGCGCGATCGGCAGTTAACCGAACGGTTTGGAGTTTCGAGCCCACCCGGTGGTGGTGCGGCGCTTTTTTTTCTTTGGGCTTATAGCTTTGAAGATATGTTATGATGGTGGTGAGAGTGAAGCAGGACTGTCTCCGTGGCGCAATGGCTAGCGTGATCGGCTGTTAACCGAAAAGTTGGAGGTTCGAGCCCACACGGTGGTGGTGCGGCCGCTTTTTTTTTCTTGGGCTGATAGCTTTGAAGATATGTTCTGATGGTGGTGAGAGTGATGCAGGACTGTCTCCAGTGGCGCAATTCGCTAGCGTGATCGGCTGTTAACCGAAAAGTTGGTAGTTTGAGCCCACCCGGTGGTGGTGCGGCGCTTTTTTTTTCTCTTGGGCTGATAGCTTTGAAGATATGTTATGATGGTGGTGAGAGTGAAGCAGGACTGTCTCCGTGGCGCAATTGACTAGCGTGATCGGCTGTTAACCGAAAAGTTGGAGGTTCGAGCCCACGCGGTGGTGGTGCGGCGCTTTTTTTCTGTGGGCTGATAGCTTTGAAGATATGTTCTGATGGTGGTGAGAGTGGAGCAGGACTGTCTCCGTGGCGCAATTGGCTAGCGCGATCGGCTGTTAACCGAAAAGTTGGAGGCTCGAGCCCACCCAGTGGTGGTGCGGCGCTTTTTTTTCTTTGGGTTGATAGCTTTGAAGATATGTTCTGATGGTGGTGAGAGTGGAGCAGGACTGTCTCCGTGGCAGCAATTGGCTAGCGTGATCGGCTGTTAACCGGAAAGTTGGAGGTTCGAGCCCACCCGTTGGTGGTGCGGCGCTTTTTTTTCTTTGGGCTGATAGCTTTGAAGATATGTTCTAAAGGTGGTAAGAGTGGAGCAGGACTGTCTCCGTGGCGCCATTGGCTAGCGCGATCGGCTGTTAACCGAAAGGTTGGAGTTTCGAGCCCTCCCTGGAGTGGTGTGTTGCTTTTTTCTTTGCGCTGATAGCTTTGAAGATATGTTCTGATGGTGGTGAGAGTGGAGCACGACTGTCTCCTTGGCGCAGTTGGCTAGCGCGATCGGCTGTTAACCGAAAGGTTGGAAGTTCGAGCCCACCCGGTGATGCTGGGGCGCTTTTTTTCTTTGTGCTGATAGCTTTGAAGATATGTTCTGATGGTGGTGAGAGTGAAGCAGGACTGTCTCCGTGGCGCAATTGGCTAGCGTGATCGGCTGTTAACCGAAAAGTTGGAGGTTCGAGCCCACCCGGTGGTGGTGCGGCGCTTTTTTTTCTTTGGGCTGATAGCTTTGAAGATATGTTGCTGATGGTGGTGAGAGTGGTGCAGGACTGTCTCATGGCGCAATTGGCTAGCGCGATGGGCTGTTAACCAAAAGGTCGGAGGTTCGAGCCCACCCGGTGGTAGGTATGGCGCTTTTTTTTCTTTGGGCTGATAGCTTTGAAGATATGTTCTGATGGTGGTGAGAGTGGAGCAGTACTGTCTCCGTGGCGCAATTGGCTAGCGCGATCGGCTGTTGACCGAAAGGTTGGAGTTTCGAGCCCTCCCGGGAGTGGTGTGTTGCTTTTTTCTTTGCGCTGATAGCTTTGAAGATATGTTCTGATGGTGGTGAGAGTGGAGCAAGACTGTCTCCGTGGCGCAATGGCTAGCGCGATCGGCTGTTAACCGAAAGGTTGGAGGTTCGAGCCCACCTGGTGGTGGTGCAGCGCTTTTTTTTCCTTGCGCTGATAGCTTTGAAGATATGTTCTGATGGTGGTGAGAGTGGAGCAAGACTGCTCCGTAGGCGCAATGGCTAGCGCGATCGGCTGTTAACCGAAAGGTTGGAGTTTCGAGCCCTACCCGGTGGTGGTGCGGCGCTTTTTTTCTTTGGGCTGATAGCTTTGAAGATATGTTCTGATGGTGGTGAGAGTGAGAGCAGGACTGTCTTCCGTGGCGCAATTGGCTAGCGCGATCGGCTGTTAACCGAAAGGTTGGAGGTTCGAGCCCACCGGTGGTGGTGCGGCGCTTTTTTTCTTTGGGCTGATAGCTCTGAAGATAAGTTCTGATGGTGGTGAGAGTGGAGCAGGACTGTCTCCGTGGGCAATTGGCTAGCGCTGATCGGCTGTTACCCGAAGTTGGATGTTCGAGCCCACCCGGTGGTGGTGCGGCGCTTTTTTTCTTTGGGCTGATAGCTTTGAAGATATGTTCTGATGGTGGTGAGATGTGGAGCAGGACTGTCTCCGTGGCGCAATTGGCTAGCGCGATCGGCTGTTAACCGAAAGGTTCGGAGTTTGAGCCCACCCGGGGTGGTGCGGCTGCTTTTTTCTTTGGGCTGATAGCTTTGAAGATATGTTCTGATGGTGGTGAGAGTGGAGCAGGACTGTCTCCGTGGCGCAATTGGCTAGCGTGATCGGCTGTTAACCGAAAAGGTTGGAGGTTCGAGCCCACCTGTTGGTGGTGCGGCGCTTTTTTTTCTTTGGGCTGATAGCTTTGAAGATATGTTCTGATGATGGTGAGAGTGGAGGCAAGACTGCTCCGTAGCGCAATGGGCTAGCGCGATCGGCTGTTAACCGAAAGTTTGGAGTGTCGAGCCCTCCCGGAGTGGTGTGTTGCTTTTTTCTTTGCGGTAATAGCTTTGAAAATATGTTCTGAGGTGGTGAGAGTGGAGCAGGACTGTCTTCGTGGCGGCAATTGGCTAGCGCGATCGGCTGTTAACCGAAGGTTGGAGGTTCGAGCGCAACCGGTGGTGGTGCGGTGCTTTTTTTTCTTTGGCGTGATAGCTCTGAAGAAATGTTCTGACGGTGGTGAGAGTGGAGCACGACTGTCTCCGTGGGGCAATTGGCTAGCGCGATCGGCTGTTAACCCAAAGGTTGCATGTTCGAGCCCACCCGGTGGTGGTGCGGCGCTTTTTTTTCTTTGGGCTGATAGCTTTGAAGATATGTTCTTATGGTGGTGAGAGTGGAGCAGGACTGTCTCCTTGGCGCAATTGGCTAGCGCGATCGGCTGTTAACCGAAAAGTTGGAGGTTCGAGCCTACCCGGTGGTTGCGCGGCGCTTTTTTCTGTGGGTTGATAGCTTTGAAGATATGTTCTGATGGTGGTGAGAGTGGAGCAGGACTGTCTCCGTGGCGCAATTGGCTAGCGTGATCGGCTGTTAACCGAAAAGTTGGAGGTTCGAGCCCACCCGTTGGTGGTGCGGCGCTTTTTTTTCTTTGGGCTGATAGCTTTGAAGATATGTTCTAATGGTGGTAAGAGTGGAGCAGGACTGTCTCCGTGGAGCCATTGGCTAGCGCGATCGGCTGTTAACCGAAAGTTTGGAGTTTCGAGCCCTCCCTGGAGTGGTGTGTTGCTTTTTTCTTTGCGCTGATAGCTTTGAAGATATGTTCTGATGGTGGTGAGAGTGGAGCACGACTGTCACGTGGCACAGCCGCCGAGGTGGGCTCGGCGGCTGTGCCACGGGACAGTTGCCTAAGCTGCTACTTTTCAATATGCAGGTCGTCGCCATCGCAGTGATCTGCGCAGCTCTGCCCGCTACCATACTGGCCATCCCGCACGCACCCTCAACCTGTGTGGAACCATGCATTGCCGTATATCGGTTGCTTTCTCATATGATAAGCTAACCGCCCTGACACGGATTTCGTCACCATTGCCACCTGGGATACGCCTATGTCAGCAACATCAATCGCCTCTTCGGCTATAAAGGAGCGACACCCTCGCGCGCCCAACTGTGGGCTCGGCGGCTGTGCCACGGGACAGTTGCCTAAGCTGCTACTTTTCAATATGCAGGTCGTCGCCATCGCAGTGATCTGCGCAGCTCTGCCCGCTACCATACTGGCCATCCCGCACGCACCCTCAACCTGTGTGGAACCATGCATTGGCCGTATATCGGTTGCTTTCTCATATGATAAGCTAACCGCCCCTGACACGGATTCGTCACCATTGCCACCTGGGATACGCCTATGTCAGCAACATCAATCGCCTCTTCGGCTATAAAGGAGCGACACCCTCGCGCGCCCAACTGTGGGCTCGGCGGCTGTGCCACGGGACAGTTGCCTAAGCTGCTACTTTTCAATATGCAGGTTAGGTCGACCTTTGAGTCTTTACGCTAAGAAATCGAGCGACTTGTTTCTGGTACTGCTGCCGAGCCCCCAGTGTTTGTTATCCATTATTGTAGAGTGTATTGATGTCTTGTGTGCCTTGCTATTGCTGTCAGGCGACATTGAAACTAACCCCGGCCCGGAATCTAACGCTATACTAACCGAATTGCAAAAACTGTCAGCAGGGCAATCACAGCTAATAATCGAACTGAAGGGTTTAAAAACCGAACTCGCCGAAAATAGCAGCATAATAGGTGAACTTAGCAGAAGAATCAATATCGTTGAGAGCCACTGTCAACGCATCGAATCCCTGCAACAACAGGTCAAAACCATCACGTCTACTACTGCCGAGACAACCCAGGCAATCTCAGACATAGAAGCACGAATTGATGACGCCGAAAATCGAGCCCGCCGCAACAATCTAATCTTTTTCGGTATTCCCGACCCTGGCGCATCGGAATCTGCCTCTCAGATAGAAGAAAAAATCATTCGCCTTTGCTCAGATCAGTTGGGCTTAACTGTGAATCCCGACGAGATTGAGCGTGCGCATCGTCTCGGCCGCCACAATACTAGCCGTAACCGCCCCATAATTGCGAAATTTGCTCGCTTTAAAACCAAAGAAAAAAATCCTGTCCTAATGGACCCAAGCTCAAAGGCAGTAACTGCAGAATTGGTCAGGACTACTCCCGCGCAGTACAAAATGCCCGGAAACACCTTCTTGCTTTTGCAAAGGCGAAAGCTGTCGCCTTTTCTCTACGTTATAAAACCCTGTACATAGGATCCGCGAAGTATATGTACGATGACGCAGCGAAGCGTGTTAAAGAAATCAGATAGCAATTGCCACATCATCGACAGCCATCACAGCGCTCGATAACAATACGCCCAAGCACTGCTATTTCAGCAATTTTTACTAACATACGGAGTTTCTTCTTCCTAAACGCGACGTCGTATGTAATATTGCCCTATCGTCTGGGTGTAATTTGTTAATACTTACCGAAACATGGCTTACTGCCGACGTATCCGACGCAGAGGTTATGGATGACCTACCGGGCTTTCATGTTTTCCGCAAAGATCGTCAGAACTCCAGAGGTGGTGGTGTGCTCATTGCCGTCAGTGATACCTTGCCTTGCACCATTGTTCATACACCCAGTGATCTTGAAATACTATGGCTACTTTTTCCGTTCCTCTCCTCATACTATTTTACTTGGTGTATGCTACCGCCCGCCGCGAACAGATACGGACTTCATTGAAAAGCTTAGCTGCGTCTTGAACCACACTCACGACAAAATACATTAACGCTCAGATATTGTTCTTTGGGGATTTTAACTTCCCTCACATAAATTGGAATAGTAATCCGCCTTCATCACTGAGTAAAGCCGATAATGATTCCTCGATCTCTGTTTTAACTTCAATTTAAGTCAGCTTGTGTTACAACCAACACGCGTTGCGCATGGCTCAGCCAGCGTTTTAGATCTATACTAACCAATAGTCCAAATAGCCTATCTTCGATGTCTTACCTCCGCGAAATTAGCGACCATAAAATAATCCACGCAGTCTTTAGCTTTCCCTTTGCTGAAACGAGAATCGTGGAGAAAAACAATACGCTTATACGGCAAAGGCAACTACGATGCCATAAACAACGAACTTATCGCTTTTTACTCGACTTTTTGCACCGATTTTCACAGCCGCACACTTCATGCAAACTGGTCGATCTTCCAACAAAAGTTTACTGAGCTCGCCACCACCACATTCCAGTTACTTCAGTACAAGCTAACCGCAATAAACCTTGGTTCAATAGGAAATTAAATCTCTAGAAAATAAGAAAAAACGACTTTAACCGATTCGCAAGGCAACAAAATTGTACCACGGCCTGGGAAAAATATTACGTAGCTGAGAAAGTTTACTTATCAGCTATACGTCATGACAAGCACTCCTTCTTTTATGACACCTTACCCTGTGTACTCAAGAGCAACCCCCAAAAATTCTGGCAAATTTTAAACCCCAAGCCACCTACTGCTGTTGTCATTACCGACCATAACGACATTGCGATTCCTGAGCAAGAATGTGCTGATGTATTTAACCTTGCTTTTTCATCTGTATTTACCACTGAACCTGATGCTCCTCTACCAGTGCCCCCACCCCTGTCCAAGGTGTCATGCCAGCAATCCAATTCAGCGAACAAGGAATAATTGCCATAATTGAAAATCTTAAACTTTCATCAACTTCAGGGGCAGATGATATCAATACAAACTGTTAAAAACACCAAGAACATCTGCGCAGCCTATTTCAGAATTATTTTCGAGCAGTCCTTAGCATCCGGTAGCATCCCCCCTCTCCTGGAAGGAAGGGCAGGTCGTTCCAATCTTCAAATCAGGCAACAAAAGCTCTCCTCTCAACTATCGACCGATTTCCCTGACTAGTGTACCTTGCAAGATAATGGAGCACGTCATCTACACGCAAATCATGCAGTTTCTTGACAGGCACAACTTTTTTCACGCATCTCAACATGGATTCTGGAAGGGCCTCTCATGCGAAACGCAACTTGCCATGTTCATCCACGACTTGCACATCAACCTCGATACTAACAAACAGGTAGATGCCATTTTTCTTGATTACGCAAAAGCTTTTGATAAGTTACCCCACCAACGGCTGTTACTTAAGCTCTCTCAGTTGAATCTACATCCCGATATTTTCCATTGGATTAAGGAATTTCTTGCTAGCCGATCACAGTCAGTACATATCAATAATTCCATTTCCGCCCCCCTCCCTGTAACATCTGGCGTTCCACAGGGCAGCGTCTTAGGCCCTCTGCTGTTTCTTATTTATATAAATGACCTCCCTCTACATGTTTCCTCTCAAATCCGAATGTTCGCAGATGATTGTGTCATCTACCGTACAATCACTAACAATGCTGACCACGCTATTCTGCAAGAAGATCTCAACAATATTCAGGATTGGTGCAACGAATGGCTGATGACCCTCAACCCCAACAAATGCAAGGTAGTATGTTTCACTCGCCGTCTTCAGCCATTATACACACCTTACCACTATTGCTAACACTTCATTAGAAACAGTGGATACATTCAAGTACCTTGGTGTCACACTCTCACATGACTTAAACTGGTCGCCTCATATAGCATGCATTACCGCCTCGACCAACCAAACCCTGGGATTTCTAAAACGCCACCTGCGTCATGCACCACGCCACGTAAAACTTCTAGCATATAAGTCACTCGTACTCCCGAAACTAGAATACGCTTTCTCCCATATGGTCACCTCATCAAGCATGTCTATCAATACCCTAGAAGCCATTCAGAATCGCGCAGTAAGGTTTATTCAATCGTCATATTCCTATAACATCAGCATATCATTACTAAAAACACAGTCTGGTTTAAACACGCTATCATACCGGCGCCGCCATTGATTCATTAATCCTTTTTCACAAGTTTTTCTACAGCTCGCTTCATCATGCCCCATATATTTTGGCCCCGCCACCGCGCACATCGCTGCGCAGAGGGCACCACTTGCAAGTTTCTCGTCCACGCAGCCGCACTACAACATTTTCTGCATCTTTCTTTTGTCGATCATCAGTTGACTGGAACGGCCTGCCCCGCCATATCGTCGAAACCACCTGCTCATCATCATTTTCGGTAAAACTAAAATCTGCTGTTTTTCAATAAATGTATGTAGCCACTATTTTGTAAAAAAAATGTGTGTTAACCCCACCCCTTATGTAATACCTCCAGTGCGGGGTCTTTAAGGAAAATAAAGTGAAGTGAAGTGAAGTGAAGTCTCCTTGGCGCAGCTGGCTAGCGCGATCGGCTGTTAACCGAAAGGTTGGAAGTTCGAGCCCACCCGGTGATCTGGGGCGCTTTTTTTTTCTTGGTGCTGATAGCTTTGAAGATATGTTCTGATGGTGGTGAGAGTGGAGCAGGACTGTCTCCGTGGCGCAATTGGCTAGTGTGATCGGCTGTTAACCGGAAAGTTGGAGGTTCGAGTCCACCCATTGGTGGTGCGGCGCTTTTTTTTTCTTTGGGCTGATAGCTTTGAAGATATGTTCTAATGGTGGTAAGAGTGGAGCAGGACTGTCTCCGTGGCGCCATTGGCTAGCGCGATCGGCTGTTAACCGAAAGGTTGGAGTTTCGAGCCCACCCGGTGGTGGTGCGGCGCTTTTTTTCTTTGGCTGATAGCTTTGAAGATATGTTATGATGGTGGTGAGAGTGAAGCAGGACTGTCTCCGTGGCGCAATTGGCTAGCGTGATCGGCTGTTAACCGAAAAGTTGGAGGTTCGAGCCCCACGGGGTGGTGCGGCGCTTTTTTTCTTTGGGCTGATAACTTTGAAGATATGTTCTGATGGTGGTTGAGAGTGGAGCAGGACTGTCTCCGTGGCGCAATTCGCTAGCGTGATCGGCTGTTAACCGAAAAGGTTGGTAGTTTGAGCCCACCCGTGGTGGTGCGGGCGCTTTTATTTCTTTGGGTTGATAGCTTTGAAGATATGTTCTGATGGTGGTGAGAGTAAGCAGTACTGTCCTCCGTGGCGCAATTGGCTAGCGCGATCGGCTGTTGAACCGAAAAGTTGGAGGTTCGAGCCTACCCGGTGGGTGCACGGCGCTTTTTTTTTCTGTGGCTGATTGCTTTGAAGATATGTTCTGATGGTGGTGAGAGTGGAGCAGGACTGTCTCCGTGGCGCAATTGGCTAGCGTGATCGGCTGTTAACCGAAAAGTTGGATGTTTGAGCCCACCCGGTGGTGGTGTGTTGCTTTTTTCTCTGCGCTGATAGCTTTGAAGATATGTTCTGATGGTGGTGAGAGTGGAGCACGACTGTCTCCTTGGCCCAGCTGGCTAGCGCGATTGGCTGTTAACCGAAAGGTTGGAAGTTCGAGCCCACCCGGTGATGCTGGGGCGCTTTTTTTTCTTTGTGCTGATAGCTTTGAAGATAAGTTCTGATGGTGGTGAGAGTGGAGCAGGACTGTCTCCGTGGCGCAATGGCTAGCGTGATCGGCTAGGTTAACCGGAAAGTTGGAGGTTACGAGTCCACCCGGTGGTGGTGCGGCGCTTTTTTTCTTTGGGCTGATGCTTTGAAGATTGGTATTGATGGTGTGAGAGGGAAGCAGGAACTGTCTCCGTGGCGCAATTGACTAGCGTGATCGGCTGTTAACGAAAAGTTGGAGGTTCGAGCCCACGCGTGGTGGTGGCGGCGCTTTTTTTCTGTGGGCTGATAGCTTGAAGATGTGTTCTGATGGTGGTGAGAGTGGAGCAGGACTGTCTCCGGTGGCGCAATTGGCTAGCGTGATCGGCTGTTAACGAAAAAGTTGAGGTCGAGCCCACCGGTGGTGGTGCGGCTGCTTTTTTTCTTGGGCTGATAGTCTTTGAAGATATGTTCTGATGGTGGTGAGAGTGGAGCAGGACTGTCTCCGTGGCGCAATTGGCTAGCGTGATCGGCTGTTAACCGGAAAGTTGGAGGTTCGAGCCCACCCGTTGGTGGTGCGGCGCTTTTTTTTTCTTTGGGCTGATAGCTTTGAAGATATGTTCTAATGGTGGTAAGAGTGGAGCAGGACTGTCTCCGTGGCGCCATTGGCTAGCGCGATCGGCTGTTAACCGAAAGGTTGGAGTTTCGAGCCCCCCTGGAGTGGTGTGTGCTTTTTCTTTGCGCTGATAGCTTTGAAAATATGTTCTGATGGTGGTGAGAGTGGAGCCGACTGTCTCCTTGGCGCAGTTGGATAGCGCGCATCGGCTGTTAACGAAAGGTGGAAGTTCGAGCCCACCCGTGATGGCTGGGGCGCTTTTTGTTCTTTGTGCTGATGCTTTGAAGATATGTTCTATGGTGGTGAACTGGAAGCAGGACTGTCTCCGTGGCGCCAATTGGCTAGCGTGGTCGGCTGTTAACCGAAAAGTTGGAGTTTCAAGCCCACCCGTGGGTGGTGCGGCGCTTTTTTTTCTTTAGGCTGATAGCTTTGAAGATATGTTGTGATGGTGGGGAGAGGGGTGCAGGACTGTCTTCATGGCGCAATTGGCTAGCGCGATGGGCTGTTAACCAAAAGGTCGGAGGTTCGAGCCCACCCGGTGGTGGTATGGCGCTTTTTTTTCTTTGGGCTGATAGCTTTGAAGATATGTTCTGATGGTGGTGAGAGTGGAACAGTACTGTCTCCGTGGCGCAATTGGCTAGCGCGATCGGCTGTTGACCGAAAGGTTGGAGTTTCGAGCCCTCCCGGGAGTGGTGTGTTGCTTTTTTCTTTCCGCTGATAGCTTTGAAGATATGTTCTGATGGTGGTGAGAGTGGAGCAAGACTGTCTCCGTGGCGCAATGGGCTAGCGCGATCGGCTGTTAACCGAAAGGTTGGAGGTTCGAGCCCACCTGGTGGTGGTGCAGCGCTTTTTTTCCTTGCGCTGATAGCTTTGAAGATATGTTCTGATGATGGTGAGAGTGGAGCAAGACTAGCATCCGTTCGCGCAAATGGGCTAAGCGCTGATCGGCTGTTAACCTGAAAGGTTGGAGGTTCGAGCCCTCCGGGAGTGGTAGGTTCGGGGCGCTTTTTCTTTGGGGGTGATAGCTTGAAGATATGTTATTATGGGTGGTGACAAGTGGAGCAGGCACTGTCCTCCGTGGCGCAACTTGGCTATCGCGAATCGGCTGTTAACCGAAAAGGTCGGAGGTTCGCTAGCCCACCCGGTGGGGTTGCGGCGGCGGTTTTTTTCTTTGGGCTGATAGCTTGTGAAGATAGTTCTGATGGTGGTGAGAGTGGAGCAGGACTGTCTCCTCCGTGGCGCAATTGGCTAGCGCGATCGGCTGTTAACCGAAAGGTTGGAGTTCGAGCCACCCGGTGGTGGTGCGGCGCTTTTTTCTTTGGGCTGATAGCTTTGAAGATAGTATCTGATGGTGGGTGAGAGTGGAGCAGACTGTCCTCCGTGGCGCAATTGGCTAGCGCGATCGGCTGTTAACCGAAAGGTGTAGTTTGAGCCCACCCGGTGGTGGTGTGTTGCTTTTATCTCTGCGCTGATAGCTTTGAAGATATGTTCTGATGGTGGTGAGAGTGGAGCAGGACTGTCTCCGTGGCGCAATTGGCTAGCGCGATCGGCTGTTAACCGAAAAGTTGGAGGTTCGAGTCCACCCGTTGGTGGTGCGGCGCTTTTTTTTTGGGCTGATAGCTTTGAAGATATGTTCTAATGGTGGTAAGAGTGGAGCAGGACTGTCTCCGTGGCGCCATTGGCTAGCGCGATCGGCAGTTAACCGAATGGTTGGAGTTTCGAGCCCACCCGGTGGTGGTGCGGCGCTTTTTTTTCTTTGGGCTGATAGCTTTGAAGATATGTTATGATGGTGGTGAGAGTGAAGCAGGACTGTCTCCGTGGCGCGATTGGCTAGCGTGATCGGCTGTTAACCGAAAAGTTGGAGGTTCGAGCACACACGGTGGTGGTTCAGCGCTTTTTTTCTTTGGGCTGATAACTTTGAAGATATGTTCTGATGGTGGTGAGAGGGGAGCAGGACTGTCTCCGTGGCGCAATTCGCTAGCGTGATCGGCTGTTAACCGAAAAGTTGGTAGTTTGAGCCCACCCGGTGGTGGTGCGGCGCTTTTTTTTTCTTTGGGCTGATAGCTTTGAAGATATGTTATGATGGTGGTGAGAGTGAAGCAGGACTGTCTCCGTGGCGCAATTGACTAGCGTGATCGGCTGTTAACCGAAAAGTTGGAGGTTCGAGCCCACGCGGTGGTGGTGCGGCGCTTTTTTTTTCTTTGGGTTGATAGCTTTGAAGATATGTTCTGATGGTGGTGAGAGTAGAGCAGTACTGTCTCCGCGGCGCAATTGGCTAGCGCGATCGGCTGTTGACCCGAAAGGTTGGAGTTTCGAGCCCTCCCGGGAGTGGTGTGTTGCTTTTTTCTTTGCGCTGATAGCTTTGAAGATATGTTCTGATGGTGGTGAGAGTGGAGCAAGACTGTCTCCGTGGCGCAATGAGCTAGCGCGATCGGCTGTTACCGAAAGG